>JAWQFJ010004142.1:0-45000 GCA_034096865.1 Theodoxus fluviatilis
AAAACTGCTTTGTGTTATGTTCACCATTGCTAGTATATACTGTTATCAGTATGATGGCCTTTGCTAGCACATGCTGGAAAT
Source organism: Theodoxus fluviatilis (assembly GCA_034096865.1). NCBI lineage: Eukaryota > Metazoa > Mollusca > Gastropoda > Cycloneritida > Neritidae > Theodoxus > Theodoxus fluviatilis. The sequence continues at coordinate 82 of JAWQFJ010004142.1, forward strand.
CTGTGGTGCATCTCCTTCTGATATAGTACTCCTTGACCAACACACATGCAAGCAGAAAGTGCATTACCTCTGAGCCTGATAGTTGTGGCTGGACATGCCACGCTGCTGCTGCTTGCTGGAATAGCGGCTCTGCTTGCCATAGCTGGAATCTCGTCCTGGAGGGGAGCCAGAGTACTGGTTCTGCTTTCCTCCATAGGAATCATGCTGGTGCTGTTAGAAAACAAACCAAGAGTCAGCAAGACAATCGGTGCATGGAACTGATGAAACTAAACAAAGGTAAATGTGCAAGATGTTATTACAGTCACGTTTGTTCTCACATGGGACTCAGTGCTTTACACTACCATTGCTTGTTTGGCCTACAAATATATTTGTTTTTCAAGCACAAGGATGAAGAGTAAAGGTGGTTTGATTTTGCACGATGCATTTTCTCCCAAAAGTTTGAGAGTGCAAACAAATTTTACCCCCTGATTATTAGGTCAACTCCTTGCCAGCAAACAACCTGGCAGTAACTGAATGCACCCAAGTGGTCATGGAATTCCCCCCCCCCCCCCCAGCCTTCATTGGCATCCAGTCATACTTCTAGACAATAAAAGACTTGTGACTGCAGCACCTTGCTAAGGGATGCAACTCAACATCTATGCAGCATTAACTGCCAAAACTGCAAGCTACTACAAACAGATATGATGCAGTCATCAGTGCCACCTCCACTCTCTGGAAAGTGTTTTAAGATGACATTTGCTCACAGTTGCATCAAGTTTATTCAACCACAACATGTCATGTCAGACCTCACTTGAACTCAGTTATACTCGCTTAATGACCAAGCTTACATCTCAAACATCAGCATAGCAGTAAGCACAGCACCTGTTAGTCAGGATGCCCATGCAAGGCAAGCACCTCACCACGGGGCCACACAGCCTACGCTAGTATCTGGCAAGGATTTAGAAAGAATGCTATGAGTTTTGGTGAGGTGTTGGAGGTATTTAGCTGTGGCAAGCAGGAAAATTCAAAATGGCAGAGACGAAGAACGTAATTATGGTTGACATTCACAGACAGCAGTGCCTATTATAATATATGCACCATTGACCAAAGGTAAATATTTCCTGTTCAAATGTTTACTTGCAAATTTTGAGAAGTATGTAAACAGATTTTTTATATACAGACACTGTAGAATTTGTAATATCTTCAGTCACATTAAGGAGCATCCTTACACCATACATGTACACACTCTAAATGATGTTCCTTAAATTGATCCAGAGTGTATTGAGGCACAATACTTTAGACAAATTGTATACATGTACATCACGGCAGCGCGGATGGCGCAGAATAAGAATACTTAGGCGAAAGCAAACTACGTATCTCTAGAGCTGAGCGACGGAGCAGTCATGTACGCACTGTGGCGCGGCCTTGGGAGCCCACATGCTTTGTTTCATACATTTTCACTGGGAAGTTACTGACTTCTATGAACACGGTCAAAGTTATTCTGAAGCTCATATTTGTGTACTTGAAGACTAGATATTAGCAGATTTGATGCTGCATTTTGTTTGACGTAACCAATTTCTATTTCCATGGAAACAGCCTCGGATTATGTCTGTGTGGTATCTTGGAAGCTACTGTTCCAGGCCTTGTTGATAGCGGTGCTAAAAATAAACATGCCTAGGTCACAGCTGACAGGGAGCCTCTGCAGCGTGAGAGTGACAGCCAGCCTGGGGAGAGCTTTGGGGGTACCTCTACACACTGTGTAATACTGTCTGACGCTCACGTTTAATGATATTTCTAATAAACGGAGCATGTAGTTGGAAACCTGTGCTTTGTAACGATACTAATCATGAATACATTTAACAAATTCGCCATCGAGTAATTTACGGTTACATATTGATTCAGGGATTTTTCCTGCCTAAACTGTCAGAGGCAAACTTTCCTTGATTTAGTGGAGCAATAGCAGAGCAGAGGCGTACAAGAAGAGGGTCTTATCTGATTCATCGTTAAATTCATCCATTTATCATCCCTTGTCATCCATAAGAGTATGTCCAAGAGGAGGTAAACTGCAGTCACAACTGTCCTTACTGAACAATATGAAATAAATATTCACACAGTGATATTTATGAAGGTTGAAAGAGCCATCTTATTTGTGCACGGAGATTTTCACTTTCTTTCCCAACCTCTCGCCGTCCAGAATACTGCATTCACAAAGAGGAAGCACAAAGTCACACAAATGATGGCTGTGCAAGTTGAAGATGTAGTCACAATTATCCCCCTCAATACTCTCATTTCTCATACATGTCATCTGAAACTTGGCATCCACAAGAAGCTGATCTATGTTCACAATTGTTCATAATTGTTCACTTATGAAGATGAACGTCATTGGTGAATGCTGAACGAAAACCTTATCCTTACTCTCTCTCTCTCTCTCTCTCTCTCTCTCTCTCTCTCTCTCTCTCTCTCTCTCTCTCTCTCTCTCACCTCTCTCTCTCTCTCTCTCTCTCTCTCTCTCTCTCTCTCTCTCTCTCTCTCTCTCTCTCTCCACCTCTCTCTCTCTCTCTCCACCTCCCTCTCTCTCTCTCTCCACCTCTCTCTCTCCACCTCTCTCTCTCTCTCTCTCTCTCTCTCTCTCTCTCTCTCTCTCTCTCTCTCTCTCTCTCTCTCTCTCTCTCTCTCTCCCCCCCCCACATCACTCTCTTCCACCACTCTCTCTACACCTCCCTCTCTCCAACTCTACGACGAATTGCAGACAAACTGTTGCTCAAAGTACGTACATGACGCATATCATAGTAAAGAGGAAGTTCAGCTATTTCATACTGTAATACATCGATTTACAATGAACAAAGGAGCAAACAAAGAATGTTCACATTCCAGAAGTAGCCACTGGCCCCAGTTAGGGAGCATAAGCCGCCCAACAAGCCTCATGCTGCCAGCACTATTTTAAGATTGCTTGACCCAATTTCTGACTGGCTATCCTGTATCCCTTCAGCTCAACTAAAAGTCTGTGGGAGAACGACTGTGACATCCAGGTTGCTTTCTTTCCTTCGAGGAAATTCCAGTGCCACTCAAGATATCAGCATGGTATGTTCAATCAAGTGATCAACTGCTCTGATGTCTGTATCAACAGTTACCTCATCTAACAGAGACTTCTGCATCACCTCTCGCCTGAACACAGCCATGTAGTACTCTCAAACTTTTGCCTAGCCAGTTGATGATTGGCCATTGCCTGCAGGTCTTGGGTGCATTTCTTAGGCAAGGAATCTTGAGAGTAACTTGAGGGCTAAGTGTTGCCTACAGCATCTCATTCACAAGGAGGCACTTGCTGTAAAGTAGGGTGGCCGAGGTAGCATGTAGCTGCAGGGCCTGGATGAACTATAATGGCAGAGACCATGCCAATGGGATTGCTGCTGATAGATGGCAGTGCCTGTAAAGCACTACTCACTGTCCGAAGTATTTGCTGTTCGAGTGTTCATTTGCATATTTTGAGGAGTAAATGTATAGGTTATTTCTGGACAAACATTGTCAAATTTTCTTTAACCTTTAGAGCGCCGCCGGCGCATTCATGCGCCACAGCGTACATTCCCCAGACGTCCGCCAGCGCATCAGTGTGCCGAGCGATAGTGACGTGCTCTGTTGACTTGCCTAACGTTGCCTTCGAGTCATGCTGTTCTAAAAATATCACAGTCATGTGCAGTGATCACGTGGCAACGAGATCCGCCATTTTGGCGATTGAGATAACGTGCGGCGAATTTTCTGCGAATTTTTTCACGAAGTTCGTCTTCGTTGTTTGTGAACGGGACTTTTTTCTTTGCCAGTATGGCGACTGACGAAGTTGAAGCGCTTGTGGAGTTATTTTTCGATTCTGACTCTCAGAATATGAATTCGAAGGCTTTACTGACATTGATGTGATGGGAGATATATATCATAGAGCACGTGCTTCGACCGATCGATGTGTTGTGGTCTGTAGATCGACAGGAGGAGCGGAAGCTTGATTCAGATGAAAATGACTCGGCTGACTTCCCTAGCGTAAGTAATTGTAGGATTTTTTGTTTTGTTTTACACTAAAACATTTTCAGATGTATTTCCAAGTAATCAAAAGCTGTTGTATTCTTGAATCAATAGAGCAGTGTAGGAAAACACAGTGCTTCCACCGATGGCGATGTGTTGTGGTCTGTAGATCGAGAGTCCTGAGCGGAAGCTTGATTCAGATGAAAATGACTCGGCTGACTTCCCTAGCGTAAGTAATTGTAGGATTTTTTGTTTTGTTTTAGTTTTACACTAAAACATTTTCAGATGTATCTCCATTACTTGGAGACTCTATGCACTTTTGCATTTTCATCAAAAGCTGTTGTATTCCTAAATAAATAGAGCAGTGTAGGAAAACACAGTGAATTTGTTTGTTTTTTGTTGTTGTCTGTGTTCCATGATTTTTTAGCAGCTGAAAAAATCATTCTATGGCATTTTCATTAATTGCACCATTTTTCTACTCACCCTCCAAAAATCTACTTCAAAGCTTGAATAGGTAATAAATGATGATTTTTAAAGTAAACATGGTGTCGAATTTGACCACACATAATAAAATTTGTGGCTCTGGGGAAAAGCAATGACGAAAATTGGCGGCGCTCTCATTTGCAAACACTAATTATCCTACATGTCCACTCTCTCAATTATGTCCCTTGAATTGATCAAAATGTATCAAGGTACATTTTCAAGTAAATTGTCTACAAATGAACCTGGGTTGCTACCTTTCATTGAAAAAGTTCCCTTGCCATCCGAAATGTCACCATGATATGTTCTATCAAGTGAAAAACTACTGTGATGTCTGCATCGTCAGTTATTTCGTCTATTGGCAACTTCTCCACCGACTGGCGAAAGGATGCAGCCATGTTCTCTCGGACTTCTGCCTTGCCAATTGATGAGTGGCCGTTTCTAGACGTCTTTCGATGCAAGCCTGGCTCTAGGCTTGCCCTCAAGGAGGATACAGCAAGCCTGGCTCTAGCCCATTACGACCTACAGTGCGTGATGAAAAAGCCTCCCTAAAACCTGAGGGTTTTTCCGGAGAAAAAAAAGAGGTCGACATCCTTTATTCAAAAAAGTATTTCTTCTCTTCTACACATCCTAGAAACAAGATCTAAAAATTGCTAGAAAGGTAAATAAATAATCTACTCCACTACATCATGACTGCAGCTCCTAGAGTACAAAATTTTCCTGTAAAAAATTGGAATGGGGACAAAAGGGAAAATTTTTCAAGAACACATAATTCTTTTGCTCCAAAATACACTTCAACTCAACTTATCTCATGAAACAGTAAAAACTTTACATAGTCTTGAAGCTGATTCATTTTTATATTTGCAATTAAAATTTCAAAAGAATCAGAGCAGTTGGCAAAATATTATAACAGATAATGTACACATATGTAAAATCTAAGAAATTTGTCCTTTCGGCATTTGAAAGATATTGCCAACAAAAAAGTATATAACTCAACTTATATTCAACATATCGACAAGATTCAAACACTGTTTGAAAGCTTAAAGTATGCAAAATATCAGGGTACCTTCAAAATCAAGTGATTACATTTACAAGCGGAGAAACGATCATTTTTGTGGAGAGATCTGATCTCGCGCAACATGGCTGACGATCCTGCAGCGATCAGTGAAGGGAGTGATATCGAAGCTGATTCAGATGAGGAGTTCGAAGCACTTTCGGGAGACTACTGTAGCGATCGTTTGGGTACAGAACAGTCGCAGGAGTGGTTTGAGTTTCTGGAGGAGGAGGATGTCAAAGAGGAGTTCGAAGGATTCCAGGGAGAGTGGAAGTATGAGAACTTTAGACCATGCCTCTGCCATGATTTTCGTCAGCTTCGATATCACTCCCTTCATAGATCACTGCAGGATCGTTAACCATGTTGCGCGAGATCAGATCTCTCCACAAAAACGATTGTTTCTCCGCTTGTAATGACTCCATTTTCACTCCGTAAACGTGGGAAGGAAGTGTGATTATTTGGCTACCCAGAATGCTTAGTATCTGCCACGTCATATCCGTGACTAATTATAGGAAATGCGATGGAAGTATGCTCCACCAAATTTAATACCGATGTTCGACCAACAACTCGATTTCTTTTTTCAAAACTCAAGTGAAAAAAAATCATATTTCAGCTCCTACTTGCTCGATTTTTGATCTTTAAGTGCTGAAAGAAAGCGGATACACTAAGCTTTCCAGCATGCCTAGCATCTGTCATGTGATATCAAAGACTATTTTTTGAACAGCGATCGGAGTAGAGTACTATCAAATGCCACGCGGGTTTTCAGCGACAAATAAACTATTTTTCAAAACCTAACGGATAAAAAAAAAATTCTCCACTCCTACTAGCTCGATTTTCAATCTGTAAACGCTGAATGGAGGCATTTTCACTCTGCTATCAGCATATCTAGCGGTAATCATGTGATATCAATAGCTATTTTAGTCTATGCGTTGGAGGCACACCACCGTCAAATGTGACGTGTGCGTCGCATCCGGTCGGAAAGGGAGATGTAACGTGCGCGTCGCACCCGGTCGGAAAGGGCTAGGCTTGCCCTCAAGGAGGATACTGCAAGCCTGGCTCTAGGCTTGCCCTCAAGGAGGATACTGCAAGCCTGGCTCTAGGCTTGCCCTCAAGGAGGATACTGCAAGCCTGGCTCTAGGCTTGCCCTCAAGGAGGATACTGCAAGCCTGGCTCTAGGCTTGCCCTCAAGGAGGATACTGCAAGCCTGGCTCTAGGCTTGCCCTCAAGGAGGATACTGCAAGCCTGGCTCTAGGCTTGCCCTCAAGGAGGATACTGCAAGCCTGGCTCTAGGCTTGCCCTCAAGGAGGATACTGCAAGCCTGGCTCTAGGCTTGCCCTCAAGGAGGATACCAAGCGTTGGCAATGCGACCCTGACCTTGCTTGCTTCACCTTCTGAGAAATTCTTCATCAACATGGAAGCTAAGCAATGCACCCCTGGAAAAAGCAGCCTTCTTCTCTTCAGTGTTATCCTCACATTGTTATCAACATCACTGTCATCACTCTTACCTGGGGGTGCTGGTGATGCGGATAGCCTGTGCCAGAAAGGTTGGCAGAGTATTGCTGATGGGGGCCACTGGAGCCAAGGGAGTAGCCCACCTGGCCTGCAGACTGGTATGGGGGCTGGCCTTGACCAGTTGGAGGGTAATTTCTCTGACCTCCTAGATGTAAAAAACCACCATGTTTCATAGATTGTGTGAGTGTGTGTGTGTGTGTGTGTGTGCGCGCGCGAGTGTATGTGTGTGTATGCATGTGTGTATCCTGGGAAGAACGAACAGTCACAGAGAGTGCCAAAATGTCATTTGCTCAGAGGTGCTTTGCTCAATGAATGATGGGAAGGGTTGAAAAAACACATTAACAACATAAGAACAAAACAAAATGTCAGAAGAGCTGATACATTTTGTTGGAAACTTGTCAGATACACACCAACTAAAGTGAAAATCTAATAAAATTTTATGCAACTGAAAACAACTAAAAAGCCAAACCTCCTTAACCTGTGAAGGATCAAAATGTGGACCTTCTCCATAAGATACACAGTTCAATGTATTCACAGCTGTTTTTTCCAACCTGTTCAGTTCTATCAGCCAGGGTGAAGCCAGACCTGCCTAGCCCACATTCAGTGTTGGCCAACCTGGGTTGTGTGTTGGCACAGTCCCATTCTCTATCTAGCCTTCTCCAAATGGGACCATCCCTGGTGGCGTCCTCCCTGTCTGAGGCGCTGACCCAAGCCTTGAGGTCACCCTTGCATAAATCTTTCTATTGCAATTGCCACGGTTTGTTCAGGCTTTGGATAACAAAATTCAAGGTCTATCCCCAAATTTACCCAAAATCTCACATATATTTTCATGTGCCTTTTCAACATACCTTGGTAGTCAGGGCGAGAGGAGCTGGACAGGGAAGAAGGATACTGGCTCTGACTAGGTGGCTGAGGAGTAAGAAAGAAATAAGCCTTCAAACCATCTTGCTAAGACAATTTTCTCTAGAACTAAGGAAAAAGAACATCTTATAACAATGTTTGCCATTATGCAGAGAGAATTTACCCATGTATAGTATAGGCTTTCAGCTAGGCAAGGTTATCTGCCTGGAGAAAATATGGCCTCTACAGGTCATCCATTAGGCCTTGGAAAACGAACCAAGTCTGGGCCCAAGAGAGAGCACAGAAACGAACTGTGTGCAATGCTGGGAAAGGGGATGAACACTTTACAGCATATGTGCACAATAGCTATGAGAATGCAGTTAGGCATGAAACGCAATTCAGGGAGGAGGCATCTACAATAGGCATCTTCCTTGATCACTTTTACAATGTTACCAATTTTCATCACAGCAGATAGTCTTGTCTCAGAAACATCTCATCGTACACGGTCATTTAAAGTTCTCATTCAAATGTATACCAATTCTATCAGACCAGATCCAGACAACCACACAGGAAGGCCAACCACACAAGTGGCTGCCTCTCCCTGGGAGACTCACCACAACAGATGACACCGATTGTGGCTGTGGGTGTCCTCCCATGCCCGGGGTGGACCAAGACACTTGGGTCTGGGCCTGAGCCATAGAAGATGGAGTGTTCATGCGTCCCTTGAAGTGAGGGTTGATGAGAATCTTCCTTGGGGAAGTCCCATGAGGAAGTGGTGGCATGACTGCAGAAACACTGGGAGGCCTGGGAAAACTGGGCTGCTGCAGTGGGGGTCCTCCAGTCTGAGGTAAAGACATGAGGGGGGGAGGGTTGACAGGTAGAGGGCGATTTGGTGGACTGAAGGGCTGCTGCGATTGCTGCAATGGAGGGGGTTGGAGTGGTGGAGGCTGGTGAGGTGGAGAACTAAAGGGAGGCCCTCCTTGAGGCCGTACTCCCTGCTGCTGTGGAGGTGGCCCCTGTTGAAGAGGCATAAGAGATGGTGGCTGCTGGGGCACAAGTTGCTGAGGTGGTGGACCCTGGCGGTGCTGCTGATGGGGGTGGGGGGGGTGCAAGGGGGGCTGCAGGTGGAGTGGAGGCTGTTGCTGAGGAGGGGGACCCTGAAGTGGGGGCCCTTGAGGGCGAATAGGGGGCTGCTGCTGATGCAGTGGTGGTCGCTGCTGAGGTGGAGATTGTAGGTGTGGTGGTGGACCCTGGTGATGCTGTGGGGGATGTTGCTGGTGTTGGGGGGGATGTTGCTGGTGTTGGGGGGGATGTTGCTGGTGTTGGGGGGGATGTTGCTGGTGTTGGGAGGGATGTTGCTGATGCTGAGGATGATGCTGTTGACGTTGGGGTGGGCCTTGCTGCATCATAGGTGGTCCTTGCTGATGCTGAGGTGGCATCCCGTGCCTCCCTGGCTGAGGTCCCTGGAACACAGGACCACGGTCATGGTGCTGGGGACCAGGCGGTGGTGCATTGCGCTGGAGCATCAATGGCCTCAGTTCACCTCGATCCTGCCTCATGTGGCTCTGATTTGGCCCACGGTCATTCATCAAAGGCCGCACTTGCCCACGATCATGATGGTGAAGGAGCATGCGCTGTGGAAGACCCTGATTTCCAATCATTCGTGGTCCCTGCAGGCCAAGTGGCTGCAGCATAAGTGAGCCTGGAATGACCTGGGCAGTAGGCTGACTCATCAGCCCTGCAAAAAGTGGCTGGAGTGGCCCAGCATTCATGGGCATGTGGGGGAAGAGAGACTGAGGGGCCTGCCCCAGCAGACCCCGTTCAAAGGCTCCTCCCCTTGGGCCAGACTGGAAGTGCCCCTGTGGACCTCGGTTCTGGTTGTAGTGATGGCTGCGCTGCCCCTGGTGGTGCTGATAGCCACGTCCCCGCCCTCCACGATCCCCACGCCGTCCCCGCTTGTTCTCACTGAAGAATTTTTCTATTTTTTTCTCTTCTTCCTCTGTAATTTCTGTAACACAGAAACAAAATGTACTTTTTGTGTGTTGTACAATTAATTGTATAGAAACTCTACAGGTTTTTGCATGATATATTTTGAATATATACAATTCCGTATTCTCCGTATTCTTGTATGCATGCGAGACCTGGACACTCACATCTGAAATACAGAGACAGATACAAGCCCTGGAAATGAGATGCTACCGCAAGATTCTGAACATCAAATATAAAGACCATGTCACGAATGAGGAAGTCGGCAACAGGATCAGGAGAGCATTTGGACAGTATGAAGGCCTGCTCTCAATCATGAAAAGCAGAAAGCTGAAGTGGTGCGGTCACGTGTCAAGAGGCAGTGGGCTGGCCAAGACCATCCTGCAAGGTACCATACCAGGTGGGAGAAGGAGAGGTAGGCAGAGAGAGAGGTGGGAAGACAACATCAAAGAGTGGACAGGCTTGACCTTTGCTGACTCACAGCGAGCCACAGAGGATAGAGATCGATGAAGGAAGATTGTCTGAAAGTTATCAGTGGTGCCTCAACAACCCATCTCAGGGTTAAGAGACTGAACTGAACTGAACTGAACAATAAAGGAGTAAAATTTTTACCAAACAGGGGGAAAAATATTCTATGGAACAGAATTATGTTGTATTTCAAAGCATTCATAACATTGAATTTACATGCAAAATTTAAGTTCTATATATTCCAGCTCCTCAGACTATAACAGAGACAGGAATTTAAATTTGTTAACAATAAATTTGCGTTTAATTAGCATTCATACCACATCTTAATTAAACATATAGTATTTCCTAGGCAGTTACCTCCCTTAACCCCACCACACAAGTGGAACCTATCATCTTTCCTTACGGCCTACAGAGGATGAGGCAGTGTTTCAATGAGGCGCAACACATGTAACAGTGGCTTCTGTAGAGGCACATGGCTTGCACTGGAACAGTTGACCATGTCCAGGCATGAAGGATGGATGGGGTTTTACGGCCTATCAGCCTTTGAAGGTTATGTAAGGCCACTAAGCACGAAAAGCACTACAGCATTTTAGAGTAAACGCAATTAAGTCACGGTGTCCCTAGTCATTCGCCTCTTACGAATCGTGTCGGGAGACGCGGTGGGTCAATTCTTACCCCGAACCCACAGGGGGAGTCCAGGCATGAAGCAGGAAGCATCTCCTAGAGTGTGCATATTCAATGACCAGAGAAGGGTCCCCAGAATTTGATTCTTAGCCAGAATATCTGGAAGGAAGCAATGGGAGACAGAACTGTCACATATGAAGGATATTTCTTATGCAAGTCTGGAGAGGGCTGACATCTTGAAGAATCATCTATCTGATAGCAAATGAGACCACATCTTGAAGGTCAGAACTCCGCACAAGTAGCTCAAACTGAAGACCCTGAATGTAAGCTGGCACTTGGAACAAGTCCCAAGCTGCAATTTTTCTAGGAGACCTGTTTTCCCATAAAAAGGAAGCCCCTAGTGACATCTGAGGTCAAAGGTGACCCAGTGAGGGAAAGTCCTAGCTGGGCAAGCATCTTGCAGACAGCCCCTCTCCCGACTCTGTGAGGAAAGCCTAGAGAGAGAAAGCAAAGAGGCCAGGAAAGCCAGACAATTGGCCAGATCCTTTTCTGCAGGGATCCATTTACTGTGTCTTACATCATTCCACCCAGCACTTCCAGGGTGATGCATAAACACAGCTGGTGGAGGCTTGGTGAGCATCTGACACTAGTGTGGGAGCTGCAACCAAGAAGTCTGATGCTTGCTGTGCACTCCACACAACAGGCAAGTGTGAAGATAAAGCTTGGAGGGAAGCCATGAACAATTCCTGGCCCAGGTTGAACCAAGGAGCAAGGGTCCAGTCTGAGAGAAATGGGATCTTTGTGTGAAGGGCTAGTAACCACTGTTTAGCCAGCCAGTAGGGGGTTGCCAGAATGAAATGTGGGCAATCTAGTTCTGCTTTCTAGCATCAACTTGATCAAGGTCTCCCCCAGAAGACAGAAGCATCCACTGCCCAGGACAAGACGTCTGGAACAGTGACATAGAAACCTGCTAAATCTTGTAGCAAAGTCTCTTGGGTCAAGGTCCATTCCATCTAATTGATGTCCCTCAGCTGACTAAGAGGATCTTCTAGGACATTGGGTTTAGCTGCCAAATGTCATCCTGATGGGTAAAGGTCTCGTTTGTGAGCCTGAAGGAGAAGTTACTCGGACTCAAAAGAGAGGGACTGCAAGAGGATGCACCCTTAGCTGTTGGTGTAGGTTTTTACTGTGGTGTTGTCAGAAACAATCCCTATGTGGCCCTTGGGCCCGAAAGAGAGGAAAGTGCCTCAGTGCCAAACAAACTGCCTCCACCGTGAGCCTGTTGATGTGCACAGCCTGATGGCTCACCAACCACAGACTCTGAGCCAATTAAGGACCTGCATGAGCCCCCAATCCCGTCCTGGAAGCAACTGTGAAGACTTTCACTCATGGAGGTGATGGAAAAATGGGCACTCTGGACTGAAGCCAGTTAAGTTGTAACCAGTGAGCTGTGGCTTGGAGAAACCCGTCTCCCAGGGGAATCAGACAATCCCCGAGTTGGGAGACCTGTGACTACCTTGAGACTACTGCACATTGTTTGGCCTCTTGAAGAGCAGCCCTAATGGAATGACTGGAGAAAGGGACTTCATCTGTTCCGTTAGGGCTACAAGTAGTGGAAAAGATCTCTATCAGAACATCATTAGGACAGTATGATCCTCCGTCATGGGTGCCGCTCTAACCTGAGAATAAGATAAAGGGAGAGCGACAGAGAAAAAGCCATAAGTGGCTCCTGAGCAGTCAGAACCTCACTCCTGTCACCCCCATTAACTAGCTGCTAATCTGAATTGATGACCAGGGCTGAAGATGAGAGGGGAGAGGGGGGAGGCCCCTCACCCCAACAGGGGTGGGTGCAGTCTGAAAGGCTTCGACCCATTAGGTTTGTTGTCCCCCTGCCTCCATGGGAGGAGGAGGGATGTCAAACTCTGAAAGAGTTACTGCCCCTGCTCCCCTGTTAGAAACACAACCCTTTGGTGGTGGCCGGTGGAGGGTTGAAAAGAGGATGCCAGAGACGATTTGTGGCAAGAGGAATAGGAGCCCCTGGAATGCCATGAGAAAGGGGAGTAACTGGAGAATGCCCTGAAGCAAGCGTCTCCAACACTGAGTGCGCTGTTGAATGGTCAAAATTGCAACCAGGACAAAGGCACCTATTAGGCCAACCTTAGGAATGGAGCTCTGGGCTGCAAGAAGGGAACTTGAGATGACACAGTCCCTGCATGCAAAGATGACATCCACATGTCACTGAGAGCTTATGTAACAGCTGCTAGTGAAATTCAAAATCCACAACAGGAGAGAGGCTACATCTCCCTCTGGGAGTTGCTCTCTGAAGGCCTGTTTTTTCCATTGACAAGGGGCCCCCTCCCTCCTTCAAATCCCTTTTGTGGGGGATTAAGGATAGCAAGCGCAGACTCCTGGCCGAGTTGCTGCTCCCCAGACCTGATTACACTACACATGAGCGTAGTAAACTACGAATTTGCATAATATACTACTCAACTACGCAAGTCTATTGTTTTCTATGCAAACAGTATTGTTTCGGCTACACACATCACAATCCGCAATTTTCATCATCTCGCTTGACTGATTTATTTTCAGATCCATGTTTTCGGCCGGAAGTCGTTTTCTGCGTGCAGCGCATATAGCGCCCACGGGCATTGCATTGTAGCTTGTTAGTGCCGAATTGGCTTCTCCAAGCGAATACCGGGCACAACTGAACGCGTTAGGCCTACTGCCAACCCACGTACGCTTTTAGAGACAATGGCTGAAATTGATTATGAGAACTGTGAAGAAAATGACACCGAAATGCCACCAACCAAAAAGAAGAAGATGAGCAAAGTGCCGAGCCGAGTCTTTCTGCCAAAATATCATGAGGAATACCCATGCCTTGTCACTTCGCAGAAAGGAAAACAGTTTGCTCATTGCACTGCCTGTGACTCCCATTTTTCCTTCAGCCACTGTGGGAAGTTTGATTGTACCCGTCATGTGAATAGTGCATCCCAAGGAAGCGGACCAAGTGAGTCAAGCGAAAGGCAAGCCGAAACAAAAGAAAATGGATTTCTTTGTGAAGAAAGGTGCCGACAAGGAGGCAGAGGACCAGGCAAAAAAGACTTTTGAAAGATCTGTCACCAAGGCAGAGGCCATGATCTGTCGTCACATCATTGCTGATGCGAATCTGCCGATCTCTACAGCTGACAAACTAACCGAAGCTGTGAAAGTTGCATTCCCGATCTCCAAAATAGCTGCCGGTGAGTTTATATCATATCACAATATCATATGTGTTTAATTTTGTTAATTTTTGTTCTTTAAATCCTTGTGTGTTGTGTACTTAGTATAGTATAGTAGAAAGGCATTGTAGGCTTTAAGCCTATTGCCCTCTTTTTGTTATTTTGATTAGTCTTGGTTAAAGGTTATCTGGTTTCACTCTCTGATAATTTGCCTAACACCTAGTATTTCTTGATAAGTCTAGACTCCACTCAGTGGAGTACATTTATTCTGAAAGATTTTGTCCAGTTGGTTTTTAAAGGCATTTTGTGTATCTGCACTGACTCTCTTGTGATAGACTGTTCCACATGTTAGTGACATGATTAGTGAAAAAATGCTTGTAAATATGAGTTTTAGATTTCTTTGTTTGTTTGAGGTTATGGCCTCGAATTAGTGTGCTGTCAGTCTTAGTCAATAAACCGCACATGGAAAAATGATCTTGATTGATGAACTTCATGAAGCAATGAATAAATGCGAACTACATGTAGTAAAAAGAAGCAAACATTGTTTATGTTTTTGTAATAGGGCGACGAGAAATTCTACACATTCAAATACAAAACTACACATTTCTTCACTTTTGCTCCCACAAAATACCCATGCCAAGTTTTAGGGGTAAACAGGTCTGTGCTCCCTCACTCCTGTGGGAGAGGCTTCATTGTCCAGCACTGCCATAGGCCACGTGCGGGAACTCCTCTGGATTACACACACACACACACACACACCCCCAAGGGTAGCCGGACAGGGGTGAAGGGGTGCGCTGCTCGCCCGTCCTATGACCACTGACAGGGTGTGCTCATTTGCCACTCCCTGGCGTTAACAGTGTCCAAGTCAGGTCACCTGACATACACACACCTGTCATCTGCATGCAGCTCCTGCATTGGTATGCTGCCCAACCCATTGGGGGAGTGGGTTGGCCAGCACGATGAAGGGGGAAACATAAACTGCTTAGATGATAATCCATTTTGCACATGTGTGGTGGAGTCAGGAGATTGGTTGTTGGTTGATTGGTTGGTGTTTTCGGCCAATCAGCCTTTGTAGGCTATGTAAGGCCATTAAGCACGAACATCTTTAGAACACTTTGGAGTAAACGCTAACCAAGTCACGGTGTCCCTAGTTATTCGCCTCTTACAAATCACGTAGGGAGACGCGGTGGGTCTATTCTTACCCTGAACCCACAGGGGTGGGAGTCAGGAGAGTAAGGGAGGAAACTCAGGGCAGACTTTGTTGAAGTCTTTTCATAGTGTTTGGCATCATTTTGCCTAAATTTCCAAGCAAATAGCATGTTTGGGGTGTAGTAAGATGCAAAATTAAAGGGGACTTTCAAAAGGCATTCTAAAGAATGCTGGGACCACTGCAGGATGGTGCCCACTAAAATCACAGCTTAGCGTTTCATTTTTCATGGGGTCAGTTTGGGAACTTTTGACAGAACCTTATAGCTTTCCAAGTGTAATATTCGTCTTATTTATCTGTTACTCAGTTTGCTGCTTTTGTGTGCATAGTAGTCAAACACATTCTATTAAGGGGGGACACGGCCTGCAGAATTTCATGAAAATTTTTCAGAAATTGAGTTTCGTGTTAAGCGCGGATTTGGAATCTACAACATCTCCACTACACGTGTGTGCAATCGATTTTGCTGGCTTAGGTTTCAAAGTATTTTAAACCAATTTGTTTTGTAAGGTACCCACCGCTAGATTAAAAAAAAGTACTAACCAGGAAGCCAAAATGCACAGATTTGAAAGCTTAGTTTCAGCATCTTCCTTCCAAAGAACGCCACATGTTTGGTATCGCATCAAAGCTTCATTTCCCGGCTTTACGTTGCAACTGTTTCCGGTACCGAAGAATAATTACCGAAGGCACACGAAGTACAAACCAATGGAAAGCTTCGAAATAACGGCCTGTCTCTCAGCTAGGCTCTGATTGGCCGCTTGTGTGCGTGATCACAGCGTGATCAGGCGGAAGTGGCTGGCGGAAACGGCCGAACCTTACTTCGACTGGCGGAAGTGGTAGGCGGAAACGGCCGAACCGTACTTCGGCTGTTTTCGGCCTGAACGTCGGCCGCCGAAGCAAACATCGGTTCTTTCCGAAGTGCGCTTACAGCGCGCGAAAGTTCGCGCTATCTCGATCGAGACAATTCCACGGAAGATGCAGAAATGGACGGAAAAAGCAAGCCCAGAAAAGAAATTAAGTCGTGTCAACAGCCTCTGGAGGTTGTGATACAACAGCGATCGCGTTCTCATCTACAGACACGGCACTGAACGAAGCTGTTATCACGGCGGAAGTTGCCGTGATTACGCGATTCTTACAGAAAACGGGAATGTTTTGCTACAGGTGATGCTTTTCACCTAATTATCCTGATATTTTGAATTAAGATAATAAGTTGAAAGTTTGCTACAATGATAACAAATAAACAACACATTCAATGAGTTATGTTATTAAATTGTATCTGTTATGGTTCAGTTGTAGTTAACGTTTAATCTTTCTCAAACTTTAAAGTCAATTTTCTCATAATGTGGTTTTTATTTCTACGGTAGTGATTTTCTCCCCAAAATAAAGTCACTTAGGATTGAGATAGCTTTCTGAAATTGTGTGTGTATATTTATGAATAAATATTGCATTCAATAAGACCAATCAGAAAGGTGTAGCTGAATTTGCTTAATTTTTGTAAAAATTTAATTATGTTATGCCTGGAGCACATTTTTTGGTTACTTGTTCTAAATTTCACTAAAATTATTTAGAAGTGTTAGTAATCCACTTATTATATCTTATTGAATAATATAGACCTTCTTCTTTGTTTACAATCATTGTTGATCATAAAAAGGTTATTAATTAAAATTTCACGGAGGGGAGAAAATTGGTATGTTTATTTTTCAGTTATTTTGCTATAACACAAGAACAACTAAGTCTTCAGCAATAAAATTTTGTTTAAATATACCTTCCAGTGTGTTTGTATTCTGTATAAAATTTCATTAGTATAGCTTTCATATTTGCTGAGTTATGATTTATTTTCTATTAATCCGTTTTTGTACGCCATGTCCCCCCTTAAATTTGCACCCACACAAAATCATTCATCTTTGTGAAAGAGTGTTTATACTTTTATTTTTCTGCTTAGGCAAAATACAAAAACAAAAACACACATAAAAACAACAAAAGGAACACACACCAAAAAAAGAGGAAAAATAGTTGTGGTTATGGTAACTGTTGAGGTGGTGGTGGGGTGATGAGGGTGGGGGGCGTGGCAGCGAAAAAATAGAGTTGGTCAAGTTACCATAACCACAACTTTTTGTTTTGTTTAGCCTAGTTCCTCACATTGTGCAAGTAGTGCATGAAGGCACTACATATTCCAGGTGGAATGAACACTCATTGCAAGTGAATTTACTTTTGTTCCACACCCAGAAGTGCATTCCTGCAAAAATCATCAACATCAACAAAGCTGGCATTTTACCAAGAGTATCAGGAATAGCTGTCCTGGTGGAAGGTTTGGCCTTAGAGAGGGAAATGATGTTGGCTCTCTCTGACCGGAATCGACCTCTCTCAGACTTGTCTTCATCACTGTCACTGTCCTCTTCACTTTCCTCTGCCTCCTTTGCTTCCACCTCCTGCAAAACAGTTGTGGAGATCAGAAAATATGCATCCCACAGAAAAAAAATCCATAAAACTGAATTATCCAGTAGTCCCATGGCATAATTATCATGCAAATACAGATAAATAAAACCCAATTCAAACATCAAACTGTTGTCTTATTTCTTGCCAAGTTCTTATCGAGTTCATAACAGTACAGGTCATCACATACTATAGCAGACATTATTTTCTTACACCAGAGGTAAACCTTGTCCACAGTGACACCATGATCTTCACTGTCAGGCTACCTCCGCCAAGTTCAAAACAGATCCTGATGAAATTTGGTGAAAGGTCAAGGTTTCGCCCAAGGTAGAATCCATTACATTTTTGAGGTTACCTGATGTCTCTTTTGGGAATTACAACCAAAAACAGTATGTTATCCGTTATGTAGTTTGGGAAGCTGAAAGAGATTTTTTTAGCCTCATGAAGTCAATGACGTCAAACACTCAGAAATCACTTTTAGCCAATAAAGAACTGAAATTCATCGAGTCAGGCCTGGCTAGCAGAACATGCTGCCTTTATGAATGATATAGGCCTGGCTAGCAGAACATGATGCCTTTATTAATGATATAGGCCATAGACGAAAAAGTTGACTTCCTTGGCCGAGATATGCTCTCCAGTGCTCTCTAGTTACATATCAATTGGCAACACGATGGATCAAATTCCTAGGCTAAATAGTTTATAACAGAATGCCAAATAAAAAATATCCTGCTAGACAAGACATCCCATCTATCACCAATTGCACTGCCAAACACCCTTGCAAACAAATCATTTGTGTCTGACTAATCTCATGTTTTCTAAATTTACATATACAGTTCAAATTAATAGTCACATTTTACATTTTAACACAAGTAGCAAGCATTCTTACTTCATGCTCCTCTCCTTCATCAGTGACATTGAGAGTGGAGCTGATGCGAGAAGAGTCAACGTTTTCCTCTTCCCTCTGAAGATACTCTTCCTCCGCTTGTGGTTCCTCTTCCTCCACTATCTCCTCCTCTTCATGTTGTAGCTCCTCTTCCAGTAGCTGCTGCTGCTCCTCCTGCTGCGGGTAGTTTCCCAGATCCTCTTCTGCATCTGCATATTCGATGTCTGCTTCCTGCTGGTTGTCAAAATTGTCCCCTTCCTCTAGCTCACGGATCTCCTCCTCGTCCACGCGGATTTGAATTGAGTCCTGATTCACACAAAAGCACATATTTAAGAAATCAGAATGTAATTCACACAACAGTGTATTATTTATTACAGACATAAAAATTTGCTTACTGGGTAATTAATTAACATCACAATACAATACTTCATTAACCCTGTGCTCAAGCTGAGTTCTAATTATGCTTATTCAATCTTGCATTACGGGACTGTTGTAAACACATAGGTTGCAAATGACTGTAGTGATATGCCCACACTACTGTGTCACATGACAAGCCATGTACTTTCATGTAGATAAATAGGCAGCTTGGCCAAATTAGTTCCTTCCAACACATTGTAATTTAAGGGGGCACATGGCATAGAAAACGGGAGTATCAGAAAAAAATTCATTGCTCAGCAACTGTTTTAGCTATTGAAATGAAACTCTGCACACAATAGAAACACACAACAAGGATAATTCACATAAATTTTTATTGTTCCAGATTGACTAGTTCTTGCTATATAACACAATCACTGAAAAATGCACGTTACAATTTTTGACCCCCTACCAAACTACAAGGATCAAACTTTATAGGATCAGCAATGGTTGTGTACAAAGAAGAAGACCTATATTTTGCTATAAAACATTATAAATGTATTTATAACGCTTACAAATGTTTCTGGTGATGAATGGCATTTACATATGCAAAAAACGTTGCCGGCATGACAAGATTAAACTTACAGATTTCTAACTAGTCTTATAGCATTCAGCATCCATTTATATATACAAACAAGCAAAATTTCTACATTCTATCTTTATTCTAAGTCACATTGTTAAAGGAGCAAAAACATTACCATAGAAATGAAAACCACTTTTTGAGAAATTTGACTTTAAAGTTTGAGAAAGTGTACACTTGTATAACAATTGAACTAAAAAAGATACACATTTCTAACATGATTTTTCCATTTTGGCATCCATTTCTACATATGCAAGCAAACTTTGTGGTAATAAACTTCATCCTAAGTCTATCAAATTCAAAGGCAAAAGCATAAACCTTGAAAATAATCCACAAACTTGTAAGAAACACGTGATCATGGAGGCAGAGGCAGTTGTCCCCATCCTCTTGGTGACATGGTTGACACAGTCAATCTTCTGCACATCCACTCCCTCACCATACACTCTGGCCTGATTCACTCGGGAGTGTGCCTTCCCATCCCCATCCCCCAACATCTCCACATATCTGAAGTTGTGCAGAGCTTTAGACCTGCTCCACAGAATGACAGCAGCCTCTACCTCCATCGCCTGGGAAGAGCAGTGAACTGTCTTCTGGCACTCCTCTTCATGCTTTCCCTTCCAATCCTCAAACTCTGCAGAGTCTGCTTTCTGCCCTATCTCACATCCGTGGCAATAGATGGACAGAGTCACATAGTCCACCACAAGACATGAGAAGACCTCTATCACAGTGGCAATGCCAATGTGTGAAGTTCGCCCTCGCTTCTGCCAGCTTCCATCGAAGGAAACTGAAATGTCCAGGTGTCCATCAGGATTTGGTTCGCCAATGTTCATCTCGGCATACAGCACTCGCACTTGTTCCGCTGCCTCCTGAAGGTGCTTGTCAGCTGCCCGACGAGCTCCTGAGTGGACAGCTTTCTGGTAAAACTGCCAAGTCTTCAGGTGCATGGGCAGTGGCATATTCATCAAAGCAAAAAACCTCTTCAATTGGGTAAATCCGATTCCTGTCGAGGTTGATGCTATGACGAGGTGGCGGTTGACATCGAATCCTCTGTGCGTAGTGCCCGTCTTGGATGATGTTGCGAGCTGACTGATGATGGTGCCACATGCCAAACACTGAACTTGAAGCTGGCAAGCAGAGCCCATCCTTGCTGTTTCGACTTCCGTCACTCGATAGGGCTGCTCACAGCTCTCACACTCGAAGGCAGAGAATAGCTCGTTCAGACTCCTCATACTGACAATGAGGTTGACATCAGTCTGATCAGAAAGGCTTGCGCTCGTCTCGCTTGAAGTAGCACGATGGAAGCGACCCATTTTCTTTGCGAACACCGATTCAGTCGACGTGGAGGCCGTTGGTGTCAATCTGGACGCCGATTCAGTCGACGTGGAAGCGATTGGTGCTAATTCCCCAACTCTGGAGGCTGTTGGCGTCAAATCCTCACCTCTGGAGGCAACAGCTGATGAATCTTCTGCTTCAAGCTTGAGTCTCTTTCTCTTTTTCCCATACTGATGTTGACTGTGCCATTTCTTCAGTTTCTTCGGCATTTTTGCGTGCTGCAGCATTCAAACAACAGCGATCTTGACTCGGCTGACGTATGCTCGTCGTTATACATGAGAATAGCCGATCGTTGATTCAGGCATTTCCGTAGGTCACTTCCGCTGCGGTCACGCGCTGGCCTCATTAAACCTGTCCAATCACAGGCAAGCTCACTAGCCGACCTCTATTCTCATGGCTTTCACAGACCTGCCAACCCACCATCATACCAAAGAGTAGCATCCAGAGCTATATGGAGTAGCATTGAAGGAATAGGCGTAGCGGGGGTGGGGGGTGGGGAGAGATAAGGCTGTGAGGTTGGCGTGATAAGCTGACCCGGTGGAGTGAAAGCGGGGGGGGGGGGGGGAGAGAAGAGATAAGGCTGTGAAGGCGGCGTGATAAGCTGCGCAGGCGGCGTGAAAGCGGGGAGGGGGGGGGGGGATTCTCCATCGCGGTCAAAAGTTCAAGCACGCGGGAAAAAGCGTAGTTTTTATGGACAAGCGTAGCAGCGTAGCAGGCATGTCGAAAGCGTAGCATGCTACGCCTAAAGCGTAGCATTTGGCAGGTCTGCTTTCATTGGTTAGCACTGGCTTCCGATTTTTTTGCTTCGTGTTCCTCCGTACTGCATTCGTTTCCTCCGGAAATAGACGCCACTTAGAGCTGAGTGAACGCGCTACGCACTGATACCAAACATGAAGCATGTTTAGAGGAGAAAGATGCCGTATCCAAGCACTCAAAATGACACTTTTTGACTTCCAGGTTAGGTTTTTTCACAACTTCAGTGATGGGTACCTCTCTAAACTAATTAAATAACAAGAAGGGCAATGCCCATACGACTCACATGCTTGACCTTGACCTTTATATGACCTTGACCTTCAGGTGACCTTCAAGGTTAAGGTCAAACAACTAAACCTACCAATGACATCATACACAAAGAAATGCTCTACACATTTTTCCTACCAAAATACATGTGACCTTGACCCAAGGTCAAGGTCATCCAAGGTCATGCAACACAAAGCTGTCAATTCAAGACATAGGAAGCACAATGGTGCTTATTGGCACTTTCTACCATGAGATATAGTCACTTTTAGTGGTTCACTACCCCATTTTGGTCACATTTCATAAGGGTCAAAGTGACCTTGACCTTGATGATATGTGACCAAATGTGTCTCATGATGAAGGTATAACATGTGCCCCACATAATTATTAAGTTTGAAACAGTTATCTTCCATAGTTCAGGGTCAAGGTCACTTCAAAATATGTATATGATCCAACTTTGAAGAGCTCCTGTGACCTTGACCTTGAAGCAAGGTC
The DNA here is from genome assembly GCA_034096865.1 of Theodoxus fluviatilis. Taxonomy (NCBI): domain Eukaryota; kingdom Metazoa; phylum Mollusca; class Gastropoda; order Cycloneritida; family Neritidae; genus Theodoxus; species Theodoxus fluviatilis. The sequence continues at coordinate 22,609 of JAWQFJ010004142.1, forward strand.
AACCAAACTGGTATCAATAGATAGGGCTTGCTTTGACCTATATACCACTTGTAGCTGAGGTCGCCATTCTCAATAACGTGGGAGAAAATTGGGAAAATGTGAAAAATGACTGTTTTTGAGACCACATTTATGGCTCCTGTGACCTTGACCTTGAAGCAAGGTCAAGTCACTATGTATATTTTTTGAGGCCTTGTCATCATACACCATCATGCCACATTTGGTGTTGATAGACTTAATAGTCTCCGAGAAAAATCCAACGTTTAAGTTTTTTACGGACGGACGGACGGACGGACGCCCGGACGGACGGACGACACGGCTCAGTACATAGACTCACTTTTGCTTCGCATGTGAGTCAAAAAATGAAGGAATGAAAAGCTGGCAAATCGATTGTGCCCATGTGTTATTGAGTCTATGTAGACCTCGTTTCCGAGTATAACTAAAAACTTGATTTTTTACTATTTTTCACAAAAGTGGCTACACCGTGTGCCCCCTTAAATAATGTAGCAACTTAAACAGACTTTTCATGTATTCTACAAATGGCTTTGAGAAATACCATTCGTTGGTTACAGTTTCTTAATATCTGCATCAGTGATTCTAAAAATGAACATGTTGCTTGTGAACCTAAGAAACAGGCAGACAGGGGTTGTAACTTATACTGGTGAAGTGTACATCAGACACCAAAATTCACGATCACAATGTCTACTTCGAACTTCAGACATTTGCTATTACTTCCAAAAAGTTGAAATTGCAAAGGTATGAATGTGATGTGGATGTTGTACTGGCCACTTCCTTTGCTGTGTTTTATCAAATGTTTAAATTTGTTGAGAGAGGGGAGAGGGGGGATGGGGTTGGAGATATCATTATCAAATCTGAGCATGAATAGCATATCTGGAGCATACATTTTCTAGTTTTTGTTAACCCCATGACATTGACGACAAGATGTAAAGAAAAACAGGATTAAGTTAGTAAACATTTTTTCTTCACTGCCAAAAGGTCAAGTTTCACAGAGCAGCTAGTCAGATACAGTCCAGACAAACGGGGTACTTTTGCATGAGGTCACAAGCAAGAGAGCCACCACTGGTGCCTGTCATTAAGCCTGTTTCACAAACTTTTATGTCCAACTTCATCATCTTTCACCAACTTATATTACAGTCCCATCTGGATAACAACCAAAGCTGCCAGATTATCCATAGGCCAGCAGAAATGCTGTGTGCTTCATGCCTTCAGAATCATTCACATAGCCCCCCCATCCAAGAGGCAACTATGTACCACTGGAGATTATTTAAGATGGACCAAATCTCAAAATTAACAACTTCCAGTAGTGAGTGATGGTTAGAAAATTTCCAGCAACTCAGCATCCACATGTGTAAATTCAGACAATTCAGATGGTATTCAGAATATCTTGAATCTGCATGAGGTTACTGTGTCAAGAAAAATACACATTTTTGCCCCAAATGTATGTTTATTGGCGTGCTTACACCACCCCAAACATTTCCTTCAGTGCTAGGGCCGAACGATGCTGGACCATCCTGTCTACAACAAAGTCTGTCCAGATTTGCTGCCATCACACCCCTGTGCATGCCTAGAACCATAAAGCCCACAGTTAAACAGGGAAACGAGAAGGAGTATTCGTTGGGGTGTGGGAAATATGCTAATTAAACACACATTTAGGGTGAAAAATTGTATTCTAATATTGCATATTACTGCACCCAAAACATGTGCTGAATATCTTCTATAAGGAGGTGGGTCACGCTTCCTGTCACTCTGCAGGAGTAGACAGGACAGACACTACAACTTGGTGACAACAGCTGATGAAATGCTAAAGCTTATTTGTAAAAATCTGCAATATCCAGTACACAGCAAATGACACTTCACAGAGGGAGGGAAATAAACACAATAATTTAGCACAGTGGGAAAATCACACCATATAACAAAAGCACCAGAGAGAAAGATGATTGTTTCCATGCATGTAGATGGTAGGAGAGAGATGAAGGGGTGTCAGTGTTCAAGTGTGTGAATGGGAAAAAGTAAACTTACATAACCTGTTTCCCCTTATCACAGAATGGGTGCACTGAACACACAGACATTCATTGACTTATAACTTACCTCATCAGCATTTTCAAAGCTGGCTTCATTATTACTGTAAAATAAATTAAGCCATGGTTAATTGACTCTTAATATTTCTTGGGAAATATGTCTATACCATACAGCTTTTTGGTGTTTTTCTCTCAGCCTGTACAAGCTTAGAGTTGCTGATTAAATTTAAGTATGCATTTATCAAATTAATCAGCCCTGCACACACTTTCAGCTGATAATGTTTTCCTAATTATTTATTGCAAAATTTGGAAGCAACATGCCTTGGAAGCTCTTTAGCTTTTGGAGAGACAAAAAGCTAAACTGCATCATCACAAAGAACAAACAAGAAGGGCAAAGCCCATACGCTTCACATGCTTGACATTGACCTTCACATGACCTTGACCTTTACATGACCTTGACCTTCAGGTGACCTTCAAGGTCGAATGTGAGTTTAAAAAATCCAAATTTTGCACTCTTCATAATAAAATACATTTTATTCATCAAATGCACTTAACAGTACATTATATTTTTCATTGTGAATGAGTTTTGACTTTATCCTTTTTTTGGTGAAAAACCCATACACATTTTCCCGCTTGATGGGAATAGAAGAAAGTGTGTGTTATAGCAATATCTAACAGGGACATTATTTCAGAGTTAGAATTATACATTTTCTTCTTCTCAAGATACACAGGAAATTCACCAAAGCACTTTAGTGAAAACTGAATAACGCTTTAAAGATTAATACTGTTGCCAAGCAACTACATCAAAACTCACAAAAAGTTCCTGTTCTCCAAAATGCACAAATATGTGTAGCAATACATTTGGTTCTAATTACACTTCACACCTCTTTTTGTAACATTTCTTGCAATTTCTTTTTTCCCCAGTCTTCATAATTATGCTTAACTCATTCAAGACGAACGTCGCCAATCGGGGATCGGCCATGCACAACCGCTCTCACCCACCATACTTAATTCCAAACTAAGAAGTAAATTTCTCTAGCCATCTATAGATAAAGGGAGGCAACTCTAATGCCTTTATTCCCTGCATTGTGATGTAGAGATATTTTCTAAACCAGGTGAATTGTCACAACTCATTTTCCAGGGAAACACACTTGCTGATAACCCATCTAAATTTTCAAACTCCATTAAGGCTGATGAATAGATCATCAGCATCATGTCGGCCAAAAAATAGTTACAAGTTTAGACTTCCATTTATACATATAATACAATAATGAAATCAGGCAACAAAATCCGTGTGGTCAGCAAACTGGATATTATTTCAATCAGCACAGAAAAGATTTATTGCTGTAACACCCAGTTTAGATCGACATGATTTGTATCACTGTCAACATCCACTCAATAAAAACAGGCTGAACATTCAATACAGTGTATTTGTATGTTTGAGTGTGCGCACGCATGTGCACATGCAGGCGTGCATGTGTATTGTGTGTGTCCAAGTCTTTCACAACAATTTCACAACCTTCTGATCTCTTCAGTAATAAATTGAAAATGTGGACAGAATTTGTCAAGAACATCAGCAGCTCAAAGATTTTAGTATTTAGACATTCATAGGAAAATCAGAGGTTCTATCTCTGCTCAAGTCCTGAAATTTGATCGATCTTGCAAAGGATTTAGGTTCAAGAAGCATTCTGGATTTTAATGCTTTCAATACTGCACTAATGTGCCATTATGTCACACACACTAATTAGCTCTACAGAAATACAGACTTACTAAATGTCATTGCCTTGCACCTGACTTTCATCTTCACTTAACAGCAAAGCCTCCTCATCCATTTCCTCGTCCGAGTCTCCTTGCTGCAAAACAATAAGAGGTTTTCAGACATGTATACAACTGCATCACTTTTGCTTGAACTAGACTAATTATCTGTTCAATAGCAAAGGTTACTCACACAAAGAACATAGAAAAATTCAGTGGTCAATAATGACCTATTTACACAAAACAGATTATTCAGTATCTCTAAAGTACAGAGAGGTATAAGTCCTTTAAGATTACTGAGAGAGAGAGAGAGAGAGAGAGAGAGAGAGAGAGAGAGAGAGAGAGAGAGAGAGAGAGAGAGAGAGTGAGTGAGAGAGAGAGGGGGGGGGGGATGGACAGTGTTTTACGGCCTATCAGCCTTGTAGGCTATGTAAGGCAGAGAGAGAGAGAGAGAGACAGACAGACAGACAGACAGACACAGAGAGAGAGAGAGAGAGAGAGAGAGAGAGAGAGAGAGAGAGAGAGAGAGAGAGAGAGAGAGAGAGAGAGAGACAGACAGACAGAGAGAGAGACAGAGACAGAGAGAGAGACAGAGAGAGACAGAGAGAGAGACAGAGAGAGACAGAGAGAGAGAGAGAGAGCTGAGTGATTGATTGATCGATTGATTGTTTTAGTAGCAGCCTACAATCCATCAATTTATAAGAGTACATATGAATATAAAAGATTAAAACGAAGAGCACAAACAAAAGATTTACAGTTGTATATGAACCTCTGATGAAAGGACACTGCTATGTGAAGATATGCAAAACAAGAAGGGCAAAGCCCATACGACTCACATGCTTGACCTTGACCTTTACATGACCTTGACCTTTACATGACCTGACCTTCAGGTGACCTTCAAGGTCAAGGTCAAACAACTAAACCTAGCAATGACATCATGCACTAAGAACTGCTTTACACATTTTTCCTACCAAATTACATGTGACCTTGACCCAAGGTCAAAGTCAACCAGGGTCACGCAGCACAAAGCTGTTAATTTAAGACATAGGAAGCACAATGATGCTTATTGGCACTTTCTACCATGAGATATGGTCACTTTTAGTGGTTCACTACCCCATTTTGGTCACATTTCATAAGGGTCAAAGTGACCTTGACCTTGACGATATGTGACCAAATGTGTCTCATGATGAAAGTATAACATGTGTACTACAATGTTATGAAGTTTGGAAGAGTTATCTTCCATAGTTCAGGGTCAAGGTCACTTCAAAATAAAAATACAATCCAACTTTAAAGAGCTCCTGTGACCTTGACCTTGAAGCAAGGACAATCAAACTGGTATCAAAAGATAGGGATTACTTTGCCCTATACACCATATATAGGTCAGGTATCCAATCTCAAAAACTTCAGAGAAAATTGAGAAAATGTGAAAAATGGCTGTTTTTAGACAACATTTACGGCCCCTGCGACCTTGACCTTGAAGCAAGGTCAAGTCACCATGTATGTTTTTTGAGGCCTTGTCATCATACACCATCATGCCAAATTGGGTGTTGATAGACTTAATAGTCTCCGAGAAAAATCCAACGTTTAAGTTTTTCACGGACGCCCGGACACCCAGACACCCGGACGGACGACACGGGTGAGTACATAGACTCACTTTTGCTTCGCATGTGAGTCAAAAACAATAGTTGCTAATACATGTAAATTATTTGTACATTAGCGGGGGGGGGGGGGGGGGGGAGAGGGGGAGAAAGAGGTGTTGAATGACCAAATCGTCAGGGTATACTGAGACCAAGTCTAATGAACAATAAACCAGTATTTGCTTTCTCCCTTCCTTTTTTGAATGTATACATATACAACCATTATTGAGATGATACTCACTCTTGCCTTCGCAAAGGCATTAATTCCTGAAATATCATCTTGAAGCAGGTCATCATCACTGCAAGAGAATATAACAAACATCAGTATTGCAATATCATCATTCAACATGGATTAAGTATTCATGATTAGTTATCCATACTTGCAGGATCTAGGCTCAGATTGAAGGGCCAAGTGAGCAATGTTTTTAACACTGCAATGTCATTCCTTAACCAAAGCCTCTAGTGCCAGGCTGAAAGTTCTGAGATGACATTTTCTATAAAGAAAACAAAAATTGTCCAAACCAACATCATGTTTATTTGTACATGTATGATGGGGATACACCTCTGACACTAAGGCAAGAAACTCCCGATGGAAGGAGGCAACAGAAGGTCTTCAGAGGAAGACACTTTTGGCCCTTTACACTTCATGACTTCAAGAAAGCTGAGGATGGCCAGAAATCTGTTCCTTGACATAATTTTTCGGAATCCTGGCATCTCGAGGATTGGGTCGGTCGTCCAGAGCATGTTGTAAGAAGGTCTGCCAGTCAGTTCCATGAGGAGCAGAACTGTGAGAAAAGCTGCCATCTCAGGTTGAGTAACAGGCTGCCACTGGCTCACATGAGAAGACGCCCGCTTCGCTGCCTTTCTTGGATTTCACTTGATCAGCACAGCAGTTGGTTTCTTCCACCATCAAATCAACGACATCATCGTTGAAAAATAGTCGAATGGCATCCGATTCTGACACGTCGTCAGGCACATTTTGAGGAGAGGGCGTGGTCTGGCATTCAGGAAGCCACTAGTGGTCGTACGCCGATGGAATTTTCTACTCTGCTTGCTCGACTTCGATGTCATCATCGGAATCACTATCTGCAGTGAACTCAGCTAGATCTTCAGCAGTGAAGCCGTGGAACTCCTCGTCAAAGTCAGAATTGAAAATAATCTCGAAGACTGGTTCATCATCTGGCTCCAAATCAGCCATTGCACTTGTTTACGCGATCGAAATCGCACAGCAGCTCGTCAACTTTGAAGGCAAGTTCCAAATTTGCTGAAAATTTGCACGTGAAGCACTTGCTTATGCGATCGAAAATGCACAGCAGCATGTCAACTTTGAGGGCAAGATCAAAATTTGCTTAAATTTGCGCGTGTTGTAAACAAATATCCCCACTCTCAGAATGAAAACGAGGCTCTACTATGCATTTTCCGTGCAGAGAACACTTTCGCAATCCCAATATTCCTAGCTTACAGCGCGAGATTCAAACAGACTATCAGTTTGGCGAATGTATTCACTGTAGGATTACAGGGACGTAACTCCGTGGGCAAATGTATTTGCCTACGGTGTGTTGAGGGTTAAGAAAGAGAGAATGAGAGAGAAAAACATTTCCTCAGTAAAAGAGAAACGGTGATGTATGTTCAATCAGGCTTCTTCTTAACAAAAAAAAATAAAAGAGTTCAAGCTGACCTACCAACCAGACATGGGACAAGGGAATTGTGAAAAATACTGAAACTGAAGGCGCGAAGCGCCGAACCGACGGCGCAAAGCGCCAAGGAAGCTAGGGGGGTCCGGGGGCATGCCCCCCCGGAAAATTTGTTTAATAGGGGAAGCCAAATGGTGCAATCTGATGCAATCTGAGCAGGAAAATTAACTTTCTAGGCTGTTCACTGAAACAGCTACAGTACCAAAAAAAAATAAAAAATTTCAGTACTCACCCAAAATCACATGTCTGTTTTAGATTGATCTCTGCCATCAATAGTTGTGTGTTGGGTGTGCAAATACCAAAAAATTGTACATAGAAAAATCTGTTCATTTTGTGACTGCTTATTCTTCATTTCATTGATACTCTGGGAAGTTTGTTGAAAAAATCCCTCAGGTCACCACTGGAAACCTGCCTTTTCTTTGCTGGGGCCGGCACCACATTAGCTTCACTCTCGGGCACAGATGACGATCTTTTGTTGATGGGGGTCTGCGCCACCTTCATTGCGGAAGAAGAGGCCACCTTGGGAATACAAAACCCCGGAGACACACCATTAGCAGTGACTGGAGGTACAGTTTCCCGTCTTGAAGCACTGACCACAGCTGATGTGGAGGGTGTGGGAGTCTGCAACTTATTTTTAGAAGAAGAGGCTACCTTGCGGCTCCATGATTTCCAAGCAAAGGCAATGTGGGATGGTCTAGGACTTCGGCCATCAACTGGAACCGTAGCATGATGAGGTACAACACGGGTTGATCTCCAGGGAGTTCCAGTGGCTGCCGAATCTTTGGGTCCACAGACGGCGTTGTTCGATGCAAATCCAATTTCAGTGCGTGTTTGTTGGTGGTGAGATGCTTTACCAACGCAGACTTTCCATTTGTCCCGTAATTGATGATTCCTTTCTCGCACCACTTGCAAATGGCTTCTCCAGGCACGTCGATTTTTGCGATGGAATCGTAGATCAACTGGGATCTCTCCTTGCCCTTGTATTTCACTACAACTCTCTCCGACAGCCATTGCACTTTCCATTTGTTTTTCACACTGTCAACCTTGTCGATGTTCGCGGACTCAACACTTTCATTTTCCGTCAACACTCGATAGGAGTAAATCGCCATTTTGACTGCTTAGACTTCACAACTGCACAAGCGCTCGGAGAATCCGAAAACGAGTATTTTCAGCTTCGGCAAAGATCGGCAATGATCATGACCAATCAAAACGAGCGCAAAGTTTGGATAAATGACGTCGCAGTACTTCGTGAAACATGATGGAACGACCCGACAACCGAACTTGCGAAGGCGCCAAAGTTCACCCTACCCCCCCCCCCCCCAATTTTCTCTTCGGATTTGCGTCGATCTCAGAAATGAACCATTGACTTTTAAAAAATACGGAAATCAGTATAAATACAGATCAGTCCCATGTCTGACCAACCCCCTTTTTTGGTTTTGTTTTGGGGTTTTTCCTTTTTACTGAAACAACTTTTTTTTTTTGGTCCAATAAAATATGCTTACTCTTTTTTGGTAACCACGAAACTAATCATTTTCAAACACACTTTTGGGGGGTTAGATTAAAAAATAAAGAAATTTAAAAAACATAGTTGGGGTTAAGATAATGGAGAGAAGAAATAAATGTAGGTCGGCCTGAACTTACCTTTTTTCTTTTTACATTTAAAAAGAGGCCAGATTAAACAAAAACCAAACTTTCTCTTACTGAAAACACTTTTTTAAACTTAATATTGGATTCCCTGAGTGCCCATAGGGTGTGGGGTCAATGGGACAGCATGCAGTTCATCGTTTAGTCTTTCTTTCCTTTCCTGTTTTTGCATGGTTGAAAAAAAGTTATGGGTTGTAAGAGAAACAATAGGATTGGTGGGGTTACCATAACCACAACTATGTATACATTTTTTGCCATTAGTTTTGGGGGCATTCAGCCCCAAGAGGTAGGAATATCAGGCTCCAACCTTAACAATTCGTTTCGGTAAGTTTTATCTCATCTAAACCATAGAAAATAACTTATAAATGCCCATAATCACACAGGAGAAAAATTTTCTTTTTGTTTTTATCTTTAAACAACAAGAAGGGCAAAGCCCATACGACTCACATGCTTGACCTTGACCTTGACCTTCAGGTGACCTTCAAGGTCAAGGTCAAACAACTAAACCTACCAATGAAATCATACACAAAGAAATGCTTTACACATTTTTCCTACCAAAATACATGTGACCTTGACCCAAGGTCAAGGTCATCCAAGGTCATGCAACACAAAGCTGTTAATTCAAGACATAGGAAGCACAATGGTGCTTATTGGCACTTTCTACCATGAGATATAGTCACTTTTAGTGGTTCACTACCCCATTTTGGTCACATTTCATAAGGGTCAAAGTGACCTTGACCTTGATGATATGTGAACAAATGTGTCTCATGATGAAAGTATAACATGTGCCCCACATAATTATTAAGTTTGAAACAGTTACCTTCCATAGTTCAGGGTCAAGGTCACTTCAAAATATGTATACAATCCAACTTTGAAGAGCTCCTGTGACCTTGACCTTGAAGCAAGGTCAACCAAACTGGTATCAAAAGATAGGGCTTGCTTTGACCTATATACCACTTGTAGCTAAGGTCGCCATTCTCAATAACGTGGGAGAAAATTGGGAAAATGTGAAAAATGACTGTTTTTGAGACCACATTTATGGCTCCTGTGACCTTGACCTTGAAGCAAGGTCAAGTCACTATGTATATTTTTTGAGGCCTTGTCATCATACACCATCATGCCACATTTGGTGTTGATAGACTTAATAATCTCCGAGAAAAATCCAACGTTTAAGTTTTTTACGGACGGACGCCCGCCCGCCCGGACGGACGGACGGACGACACGGCTCAGTACATAGACTCACTTTTGCTTCGCATGTGAGTCAAAAATGTTATGCCAACACACAAAAGCAAGGTCCTAAGTGACATGATGCTTCCCCGATACCCAATTGGCAGCCTCTGACAGCTCAAGGCAAATCCTGGTTGTGTTACTGCAGTAACCCCAAAAGCCTAGCAGTTTGTTCCTGCTGATGAGGGGATGAAAAAAATATAGCTTTATATTGTATTAGAAATGTCCAAATGAGCACAGAGTGATTTCACAGACCCAAATTTTGCCTCTGCGTACTCACTGGTTCAGATATGTGTATTTTTTTTAAACTGTGCGTATTTTTTTCGCAGACCGACAATTTCAAAAATGCAGCTTTTGACGATCAGTTCGGTCATCATCACTTCATCACAGATTACAGACCTGTTTACCTTAAGTTGTGCACAGGGTCACACACTGCATAACAATTGAATAAAAATCAACTGAAAGTGGAATTTAAAAACTCAGAAATCAGCTGAAACGCCGATAAGTCCCATCTCTGATCAGGGAGGCGAAAAGTCAAATTTTCTCTCTCTCGTGCGCTCTCTCTCTCGCGCGCGCGCGCACGCTCTCTCTCTCTACCTTTCTCTCTCTCGCGCGCGCTCTCTTTCTCTGTCTCGCGCTCTCTATCTCGCGCGTGCTCTTTCTCTCTCTCTCGTGCTCTCTCTTTATCTCTCTGTCTCTCTCTCACTCCTCTCTCTGTCATTCTTGCCTCTGTGGCTCACGTTGATGTCTTTTTTGCAGAACGTGCAAAACCCATGTGATTGCGATTTAGACGATGGGCAAAAATGCCGGGAATTCAAATTTCCACTCAGCCTTCCACTTTGCGTTGTACTTGACTCTCTTTCTGCTTCTGACATCAGTGGACTTTCTTTTCTCATCCTCTGTGTCACACTCACTGTCGGATTCAGAATCGGTTCCGCGATTCTTTCTCTTTGACTTTTCAATCCACGCCATCATTTAGACCGGTCAAGCAAAATGGTGGCTATTCCAGGTTGTAAACTGGCTCTTGATTGGACGAAGGTCAGGACTCAACCAATCAAAAAAGTTGTACTACAGATCGGCGGAACGACCTTCAGTGGCGCGGTAGAAAGTTCGGATCGTCATGTAAACGCTTCGGAAACGAAATAAACCTTTCAATTTCATTTTCGGGAGATCGGTGAATAAAATATCGATAGATTTACGAAGCTAGCGGGAGGTCGGGAAATATGGTCTAAAATCAGGAGTCACCCGCTAAATTCGGGAGGCTCCCGCTAAAATCAGGAGGGTAAACAGGTCTAGGATTACTTTCTCCTCTCCTGATGTTACAGACTTTGAAACAAGAAAATTGTCCAGCTTCGGAATGCCTGCTTTTTCCTTTTCTGCCTCGACTCGTTGTTTGTGATCTTTCCCAGAACAGTGACGGGCGATGTCGAAGTATCCAGAATGGGAAATACTGAAGTCAGTCGCAATAATTGCATCTCGCATGGTGCACATCTTTCGCCGATTCGACGATACCAGCATCTGCCGATACTTCTGCAGAAAAACCTGATCTCGCTTTGTCTTTTTTGCGCTGCTTGAAGGCAAAATTCCTTTTCTTTTCGGCATGGTGACCGCGAGCTTTCTTGCAGACTGTGTGTGCCACTCAAACTTTTCTGGAAACAGAGCGTTGTTGGTATGAGCGCTATGATTGGCCCTGAATGGTCAGTCGATTACTGTCGACCAATGAAACTGCAGGATACAAACTGCTCCATTGCAAAGAGTCACGACCAGCTCTCCGTGGCAGACATGCACTTTATCGCGCAAAATTGCACATTTACGAATACGCAAAAGCTGCATTTTTTTTACCATATTTTTTCAGAGGCATGCGTAATTTTCGTATTCCTTTTTTTCTCCCGTATTAATACGCATAATTTGTACGGGTACCAGGGTCCGATTTCACCATGCACATCACATGGTTTACAATTCAGGGGGAACTAACTATCTGGTGGAAAAACACACTTATCACTCAGCAAATGTGAAGCTTGCATGGCAATGTTTACCTCGTTTCTTATGGTGGATTTTAAACCAAGAATAATCGAAAAGAAATAAACATAACTACTCTGTAAAATCAAAGAACGTAAGTTACACAAAGAAGGCTCATATGAGGCTTTCCCTATACGAAAAGTGATGACGCTTGAAAAGCAGCACCCTCAAGCAGCTGATCTGTTGAGCAGATCAAGGGAGGTAAACACACCACAGTGCAACATGTAAATACAGACGATGTTGCGTGAATGTATCGGCCTGTTTCTCATTAATCCCAAGCACATTTGTCAACAAAATTACTGTGTATTTTGTAGCAAAATGACTCCCTGCAATAAAGCTGGTATTTATGCACCTTTTTCCCCCGTCTACATTGTGATATAGAGCTTACAATTGACACGGAATTGGTGAATGAAAACAGTCAAATTCTACTGCTTGTTTTCTTTTTTTTTAATTCACACAACCATCAGACCTTTTGATGATATTCAAGTTTGTGCTAAATTTTATTCAGAAATTAATTTCCCCCATTGAATAGTGATTAGTGAGCTAAAGAGCGTTGGTTGTCGATTGAATAAAAGAGAACTTATGAAATTTTACACTGCTTTGCATATTCATAATTATTGTCAAATTTATCGTTCCTTTGGTTTGTTGTTCTTTCTCTTTTTGTCTGATTACTTTCTTTCTTTTCTTTAATGGATTACTTTTTTCTTTTCTTTAATGCGTGTTGTTGTCTTATAGTCTGCCCCACTGACAGTCATCACACACACACACACCTACACACACACACACACACACACACACACACACACACACACACACACACACACACACACTTTTGAGGTGAAAGACAGAAAATAAAAGTATACTCAGGTACTCCATTTTGCTTGGAAATAAAAGACATTAATAGTTATAAATCATTATATCACTAAACGTCAGAAATTTCACCAAAAATACAGGTATGAACTATAATAGATCAAACTTTGAAAGTTAAACACAAATGCATTCATATTCTGTGCTTCGACATGCAACCTGCCAACCTACACACTCTAACCTCACCGCCTTTGTATTGCCTGGTGAAAAAAATACTTGTTGTTTGCTCCACGCCGTAGACCCGAGTCTCAACTGTACAGTGTCCCATCAAATTACGCTGGCAATCCTTGATTCTGCTGTACAAACCACCACTACTGTTAACTGTTAACACAGTAACTATGCCTGGTAAGGTGAAGGGTCCTTGTAAGCAATTTTACTGTAAAATACAATTAAAAATCTCAGCATTACTCTATACATGTACATGTCACACTACAACTAAGTACAAGTGTGAAAGTTTCATCATTTTCCTGTTGCGTTTTTGTGAAGAAGCAGAGAACTGCAAGGTATTGTTCTTCAAGGTGGAAAACAGGTTGATCTTGACGAACATCGTCTGTATTTACATGTTGCACTGTGGTCTGTTTACCTCCCCCCTTTTTTCCGTTTTCTGGCCCACAATTAACTGTAGTGATTATTTTGGCACGTATTCCCTGGTGTTTTTACTCATGGGTGGGGAGAAGCAATGCGAGTTAAATCTTGCTCAAGGATGCAACTCTGGGAACCGTGCAGCTTGGAGCGCCGTACCGTACCCACCGGCCGTCACTGCGCTAACCACACGGCCACAGAGCCCCCTTGATCTGCTCAACAGATCAGCCGCTTGAGGGCGCTAACGTCACTCGTTTCGCACAGACGCGCATTATGATCCTTCTTTGTGTACTTACGTTCTTTGGTACAATGTATCATGTGTAAGAATCACGCCAATAATTGCTGCCATTTTCTAGATTTATGATTGGTTTTCAGTCATCTTGCAGAGAGGTGGGTTGAATCAAGCCTTTGTGCACCGAAAAGAGAGTAAACCAGACTCACTTTACAGTTATTTCTCAAGATAAGGCATGAATGCCAATGAATAACAGTGACAGGCACACTGTAAGAGAAATTCAATAACTAAGCTGAGCATGATGATCTGCCATTTCTTACCTTGCCAGATCACCTGAAGTCTGCTTTGATTGTGTGTTTCCTCTGTTGTTTTGCTCAGTTTCATGGACATCTATTAAGTGCTGCATGAATAATCTTACTAAAGATGTCATGTAGTCACCCTAAATTTACTATGATATTGACTCAGTTTTAATAGTTTGCATTAATGCAGCTTTTACCCCACTCTGATTAATTAAGTACCTACAAATATGTTTAATTTGATGTATCTGCTTACAAAACAAAATGATTTTTGAAAATGCAAATGCCCTGCTTTGCCCTATACAGTCTATTATGAAACATCACAATATTAATTAATAATGCATGAGCATTTGCCTTGGTGGTTTAGGAAAGCAATGATGCAGTCATCCTGTTCTATTGTTATAAATTTATGAAGTGCAAATCAAGAAATGTGAGATCTATGAAGCAAACTTTATTTAGATGGATGGATAGGATGTAGGCTATATAAGGCCATTAAGTACAAAAATCACTTGAACATTTCAGAGTAAACATAAAGTCAAGTCATGGTGTCCCTAGTTATTCGCCTCTTACAATTGGATGGGTGGATGGACAACTTTTTAAGGCTTATCAGCCTTGTAGGCTATGTAAGGCCATTTAGCATGAAAATCACCAGAACAGTTTAGAGTAAACGTTAATCAAAGTCACGGTGTCCCTAGTTATTCACCTCTTACGAATCTCGTAGGGACACATGGTGGGTCTATTCTGACCCCCAACCCACAGGGGGGAGGGACTTTATTTGGACTTTAATATAGCAGAACAAGAGTGGTGTTAACAAAACTGTAGCTGTGACTAACCTACTTACCGAATAGGTGAAAACCTAACGTCTTTCTCTCAAGAGAGAAACTAACTCTGGTTGGTGTTGAAACTCATTTACTTAGAAAACAAAATAACTAAAACTGAAATAATGTTGCTTCATTTATTTATACCTTCTGTACAAACTGACGGTACAAAGTCACGATATGCAAACTTATGAAGGAAGTGTTTATCTTACGAAATGAGGAAAATATAAATATTTACCTGTCCCAAGAGGTTTCTGTTGGTCGTTTTCTAGACATCTTGATCTTTTAGTGTGTGAGTCTTTTAGTTCTGCGAAGGAAAAGTTTACAACAAATTCACAATGAAATCGTTACGATAACAAACACCCCAACCCCCAGCCCCCAAAACCCCAGCTAAAACCAATGCAAAGTATGTATCAGCAACCAAACATCAACAATGCCTTCTTTGTAGATTAGGTTGAATCAACACTGAGCGCCAAAAAGGAATCATCCATGATCAAAGACTGCGACGCTCACCGACTCGGTGCATCTTATGTCCTATCGTGTCCGGTTGTTTTTAGATTTATAACAATAAACTGTTCATCGTAAAACTAAAAGAAATTGAGAAGTTGAATATATACAAATGATCTCACTCAACTAATATGAAGATTTATCAGTGTACGAACCATGTTCATCTGGTGAATTTCGAGCACTGACGCCGAAATTAGCAGCACAGCAGGAATAAGCGATATGGCGCTAGTGACTTCCGGTACATGGTATTTTGCGATCGTTCATTCTGTTTTACACAGTTCATGAAATCTAGAAGCCTTCCTGAATTTTGCACAGAAAATTATTGCATACTAACGTGATAGCGACACACAAACGATTCCCGTTTCGATTTAAGCTTCGACGCAACTCCTTTTGTCCGGATCTCCGGACAATAACGAATCGAATGATGGGGGTGCGCCTTTAGCCAAATAGTGCACGACGTGGTTTTTTTAACGTTGCCTAGTAAAATATTTAATAAACTCTATACTATTTCTTTATCTTAGCACACAAATAACTTCATTTTTGAATTTTACTATAGGTTGTTTTTTTCCTTCCGAAGCTTACCGGATGTCCGAAAGTACGGACTGATCTGAAAAGACGAACCGAAGTTTGAGCAGGCACGCACTTGACGGAGATCACGGTCACAAGGTTGAAGGTGAGCTAGACGTCTTTTAAACTGTAGATTAACTTTAAAACGTGTCAAATTTACAAATCGGACTTGTTTTTCGTTTAATGAAAATTGGAAGGGAAAGAGTACACATGCGCGAGCAGCTCCGCCTAATGGAACGCTTTAGTAGTGTCATTTCAGGTCAACTCTTCTAGAAGTGTAGCGCCTACTTGAAATACTTCCTGGATGAGAATTGACATTTTCCCTTCTAACATGGAACGACTGCAGTCCTTGTTCTAGCTTCTGTTGCGTGCTTCTGACTTCTTTGTTTCGTAATGTCATTACAGGTAAATTCTCCTTGATTGAACATTACCGATCGTTGGGTATAAGAATGCAGCGCAGCTTGCGAGAGGGATTCACGCCTTAGGTTTAGTAACAATGGCGCCCAGGCCATAGCCAAACGTCATCCTGCCTATGGCTATGGCTATGCAGCATGCTTGAAGTTAACTAGGGTTTGCAATCGCTGCATATGCATTGCCGTTCCTGTACCTCTAGCTTCGCTGCCGCCAGAAACACGGCGAACTCAGGAACTGTATCTTTAAAAGAGGAAATTCAGCATAGGGCTGGTATTAACACGCTATGACGGTATTTTTTTACTCTACACCCATCACCGTGACCATCAGGTAAAATTTTACATTTAGCCTTGAAATGTCCATGTCTGATACATGTAGCATGAACCAACAATTTAAAACAATTATTTCAAGCACTTTTTCCTTATCAGTCAGATACTATGTCACCAAAATGACACCAAGAAACGAGCAGTCTGCAGCTGCTGGTTTACTCATTTGGTTGATAAGCGCGATCCGCGACAATGAGAAGGCATCCTGGAAGCCATCTTGGAAGCCATCTTGGCTACTGTTCAGTCATAACGAGTTGTTCAAGAGTGCAAATGGAATCCTCCACAGCCACGCCTCTTTCTCGCTGTAGCGCGCGTGGTGTCACAAGCAGGCTTCCACGCGAACGCCGACTGACACGTTGCATTGTATTCTGGACAGCATTTGTGTCTCATTTTTGCCAGGCAGTGAGAAGATTTTCTCAGACTGTAGTAGACAGGGGTATAAGAAATACTAATGTTATTTAGACAAAATTAAGATAATCTTTGGCTGAGCTCTCTAAGAGCTGTGGGTCTGGAGAGCGCGTGGTGTTGGAGCGGCACTGAATGTGAGTGTCTGTGTGTGAGAGAGAGAGTGCGCTCGCGCGCTCGCTGCCTGCCCGCCTGCCTTCCTGTCGTTCTCTCTCTCTCTCTCTCTCTCTCTCTCTCTCTCTCTCTCTCTCTCTCTCTCTCTCTCTCTCTCTCTCTCTCTCACACACACACACACACACACAGACATACACACAGACATACACACACACGGACATACACACACAAAGACATACGCACTCGCACACACACAGACACACAGACATACACATACGCACTCGCACTCTCTCTCTCACACAGACACTCACACACACACACACAAGCACACACAGCGACACACACAAGCACACACAGCAACACACACAAGCACACACAGCGACACACACATGCGCACTCACACACACGCGCACTCACACACACGCGCACTCACACACACACACACACACACACAGAGACAGACAGACACACACACACACAGAGACACACACAACACACACACACAGAGCGAGATGGGAGCGAGGTACCGAGGTGAACTGGTGCAAAGAGGAAATGAAAAAGAACTTGTGTTTTGGATACGAGGTCTTCGTACTCACCAGAGCATGTGCCCCACTGGCAGTGAACAACCATTTTGTTGTGGTTGTGCGATAGGCTAGAACCGAAATGAAAACGTGTGAGTCAAAGAGACAAGAATGAAGCGTGCTGGTACCAGCCAGTGCCGTATTTGTGACACCAGTGTGAGGCAGTGAAGTCTGCGCTAAAAATAGACTAGAACCACGCCAGCGATTGGCTAAGCCTAGCGACCGCGTGGGCAGTGTGGAGGATTCCATTGGGGGCTCGCCTACCGCTTTGTGAACAGTAGGTCGTCTTGAACCCAGGAATGGAGTTACGTTTATGATAGGGATGCTTAAAATAGAAAACGACGTTTCTGACATCTGCCACCGTCAGTAAGGAGTGCCCAAAAAACGCTAGAGAGATGGGTGAAAAAGTACAAAATTTCCGCGATGACTTAGGCCGTTAATGTGTGTTTGTTAGGCAAGTGGCTCGCCTCCATGGCTAGTCGTGAGGCTTGTTCAGGAGGCGCAGCGCTGCACATCTTTCACTCCTGAACATCAATTTTGGGGCGTGATTCACTCAGCGCTGAGCATCATTAGAGGCTTGTTCAGGAGTACAAAGCACTGCATGAGCTCTTCATGTTGGCAATTGAGCGCTCTTTGCCTCTCCTGAACGCCTAAGATGTAGTGCAGCACTTTACTTGTTAAAGGGGAGGTAAATTTTCTGCGCCCCATGTTGTGTTGATAGACGCAAAAAAAGTGTTTTCTTTGCCACAGACATTGTTTATGCACGTTTAAATGTATTCTGCATGAATAAAGTCCACTACTGTGTCATCCTTACTTGCCATTACTCGCGCATACAGAGCGCTTGGGGCAAATAAAGCCTGTTCCAATCCCAAAATGATGTTTCTGATGGTTATTTTACGCATAGATGGCCAGTGCTGCTCGGCGCTGAGTGAATCACGCCCCAAAATTGCTGTTCAGGAGTGAATCACATGCAGCGCTTTGCAGCGCTGCACCTCCTAAACAAGCCTATTGATCCGAGGTGATTCACAGGATTTTCAAAATGGCGTCTTCGATCCCGCACTGACCGTCGATGCGTATAATCTATAACCTATAATCTTTGTTAGCATTGAGATACTTTTTGACCATTGGATTCCTGCCTCCTCTCCCACCCCAAAACCTTTCAACTATTCAGCTTGAGTGAATAAACTTGAAAACAGGAATGCCTACATTGCAGTCAATTTAGTGGGTCATCAGAAGCAGCTTATATCAAAGTGGTTTTATCTTGGGTCACACAATAGTAGGATGGGGTCACTGCTGCAGGTATCAAATCAAGATAAGCAGGGCGAGGTTTAAAGTGGGGCAGTAAACATATCCTTTACACCTCCATACTTTGCAAATGTTGTCCTGAGAACTGTATAGCCTACATGCATTCTTTCATATTTAAATACTGCTGGTAAATAAAGGGGAGAAAATAAGTAGGCGTTATGAAAACAGGTATATAATTCCATGCATCTGGATTAGGCCAACCCCCCCAATAAAAGTGGTGGTTAAGGTAACATGGCAAATAAAATTAAAAAGGGTTGGAAGGTTGGCCTGAACTTTTTTTATTTTCAATTGTTTTGTTCTTTACAAGAGGCCAGACTGGACATAAACCAAACTTTCTTTCGCTGAAAATGCTTATTTAAACATTAATACTAGGGCAGGGAGGATGGGACAGCATAAGGTTCATTGTTTTCCATCAATTTTTTTTGTTTTGTTGGATTAAATAAAGTTAAGGGTTGACAGGAAAATCAGGGTCAGTTGGGTTACTGTAACAAAAAAATAATCATAAAAAATTTGAGCATTATTTAATGTGAGAGAGAGAGATAACAAACAACAGCAACAAAATATTTTATTGTGTAGGCCACTGGCCTATTATTACAATCATAACACACTACCAAAAAAAGCCAATCAAAATAAAGTCAAGACTTGTCACAAGTCTTCACGCGTGAGGGTGAATAACTCGAAACCTGATCGAAAGCAATACTTTGCAATTGCATTGGAAGTAGAACGTTAAATCGCGAAACTCGATTAAAGACAGTTCATGTCCAGTGAGAGAGAGATAGAGAGAACAAACGAACAAACTTGTTTCTTTGAGAGGCCACTGACTTATCACAACGGAAACATATTGAACGCATCAGCATTGATTATTTCCACTGTGTCACGTCTTCTTTTCAAAGCATGATTTAAAAACATTGCTAATGATCTTATTACGGTAGGTTCACTGCCTGAAAATAATTGTTCCGCCCTTCTAAATTCATGATTAATGTGTGAGAGATATTTTTCTCAAAGGTCTTCATAAACTGGGCAAACATAAAGCATATGAAATTCATTTCAAGTTCTTCCATACAAGCTGGACATAATTATCTGGATTATCCCGAGAGTAATACTATTTTAGGTGGTACAATTCACTAAAACCAGAAAGAAACTGAATGTACACATCTTAGAATTGTTTGTTTATCAATTGCATATAAGTAATTATATCTACCCCAATGCGTTTTTATTGACTCACATGCGAAGCAAATGTGAGTCTATGTACTGAGCCGTTTCGTCCGTCCGTCCGTCCGGGCGTCCGTCCGGGTGTAAAAAACTTAAACATTGGATTTTTCTCGGAGACTATTAAGTCTATCAACACCAAATGTGGCATGATGGTGTATGATGACAAGGCCTCAAAAAACCTTGCGTCAAGGTCAAGGTCACAGGAGCCATAAATGTGGTCTCAAAAACAGTCATTTTTCACATTTTCCCAATTTTCTCCCACGTTATTGAGAATGGCGACCTTAGCTACAAGTGGTATATAGGTCAAAGCAAGCCCTATCTTTTGATACCAGTTTGGTTGACCTTGCTTCAAGGTCAAGGTCACAGGAGCTCTTCAAAGTTGGATTGTATACATATTTTGAAGTGACCTTGACCCTGAACTATGGAAGATAACTGTTTCAAACTTAATAATTATGTGGGGCACATGTTATACTTTCATCATGAGACACATTTGGTCACATATCATCAAGGTCAAGGTCACTTTGACCCTTATGAAATGTGACCAAAATGGGGTAGTGAACCACTAAAAGTGACTATATCTCATGGTAGAAAGTGCCAATAAGCACCATTGTGCTTCCTATGTCTTGAATTAACAGCTTTGTGTTGCATGACCTTGGATGACCTTGACCTTGGGTCAAGGTCACATGTATTTTGGTAGGAGAAATGTGTAAAGCATTTCTTTGTGTATGATGTCATTGGTAGGTTTAGTTGTTTGACCTTGACCTTGGTCACCTGAAGGTCAAGGTCATATAAAGGTCAAGCATGTGAGTCGTATGGGCTTTGCCCTTCTTGTTTGTAAATGAAAAGAATAACTCCCGCTACTTACAATGTTTGTTCCCAGTTGCTACCATACACCAAGACAATATGATTCTTCAATGAGAGAGAGGGAAAGAGGGGGGGGGGGGGTTGTTGCAGTACAGTGTGTAGAAATACTTTCATAGATATTGCACTACATGGGCAATAAAACAGGGAGTGTTTTCATCAAACATGTACTGACATGAATGTAGTAAAGGGTCTTCTTGGGTCCTATGCAGCATGGACACAGCTTGAATTGGTGTTGAATATTGTGCTGTCAGACAGGGGGTGCAGGCAAACCAGTACAGGCTGGGGCATGTTCTAGGTTGCCAAGGGTTTGCTGTGTCAGCAAGTGGCAAGGTGTAGAGTGAACAGATTAGGACATCTGGCAGTATCAAGTCTTACATCAGAGGAACACTGTCATACTGGTAGGTCTTTAGGAGCGTGCTCATTGCACCCACTGGACTACTCTTGGAAGAAATTATGCAGACCTGACTACTTAACTTAAGAACAAAACTTGCATTTAAATTTTAATGATACTTGCTGGTAGAAAAGGTAATGGAAGTTGGAATTTGGAAATGCACCATAGCCCTATTTACAGCTGATAAATATTTCCAGTTTTATATTTCTATTTGATGCTCATCTTGGCTACTCTGGAAATATCCCATGCTCGGATAGAGTTCTGATAGAATTTGGAAGGAACATAGAATTTGGGAGGAAGACTTTTTCATATGGCTGTATGGCTTGCTCATTGTTACGTATATATATAAAATGCATATATATATTGAGGCAATAACTACTGATCTGAGTACAGTCAGGTTTCCTAACAACAACTGTAAGTTGTAATGCCCTCCTATTGCCTTCAGTGGAAGAACCAGTCTGCATTGAGGACAAGCTGCAGAGTGTTGGAGACTATGCCAAACTAGAGTCCTTTACTAGGAATATTCTGTCATGGATATATTTGGGTCTGTGCTTATGCAGTGGTTTATGAATTGGTCTTGCATTGATTTGGTGTCCAAATCAGTTTAAGAGGCCATTATTCTCTAAGCTCACAGAACTATTGAGTTGGCTGCCCTTCAAGCCCCACAAGAACTACTTATTGGCTGGTTTATTGCTGCTATGGATACTTGTCACAGTAGGCAACTGAGTGAAACCACTGGCCAAATGAAGTCCACACCTATTCAACCTGAACAAAAAAGTTCAGGTTTCTGATAGGCAACAGGCCAGAACCACTGAGGTGGTTTCATTTTGAATGCTGTTTCTTGGAACGTTTGAGTTCACTCTTCTCTGATTACTCCTTCCTAGTGTACAGAATGAACGGGA
>JAWQFJ010004142.1:50000-109280 GCA_034096865.1 Theodoxus fluviatilis
ACAATGAACTACCGATGATGGCGAGGTCGACCTAGTTTCAGCCAGCATGACAGCTTCGCTCTCATCCTCGCTCTCTGATACCTCATCATTAGCGAGAGGAAAATCACCACTATCATCATCATCATGAAAGGGATCATCTACATCAGTTCCTATCTCATACAAAGCATCCTCTTCAGCATCAGAACCCTCCTCTATAGCAATTTCCACTGGCTCACCCACCTCGTGCTGCGATTCACGCTCCGCCGCCATTGCTGTTTACTTCGTGCCTCCTAGTGCATCGCTGATAAAGGTTATGGTCTGGCCGGGAAAGATCTGTGTGTGGATCTAAAGCTGGCAAACTATGGTAGTCATGCTGCTGTTGAGGAAGAAGAGGGTGACGATTGTTATTGTCATTGTCGTAATCTTCACCATCACCAACAGCTGAGCACCAGCAGCAGCAGTAGCAGCTTCAGCAGCTTTTATCATTGTCATTAGTCGTCATTGTCAGTGTCATTATTGTTGTTGTCGTCACAGTAAAGATTATTTCACATTTCTTGCATGGGTTACAAAGAGGAAAGGAAACTACACATATACTTTTAAGGAGTAAAATGTGTATGAAGACATTTAGGAATCCTGATTCACAGACGGCAAGGTGTTAAATTTCGTAATGATGACATTAAAGCAGTGATTTTCATGTCTTATTTCACTCTGATTTATTGTTTAATACTACTCCAGAACCAAAGGAAACTTGCTGGAAAAGAAGGAGAGAATAAAGCAAGATGGAAAGACATTGATAGCATAGTTTGGTCATGCATATTATTCTTTTTCTTTATAGGTGCAGCGGGGGCTGCTGGAAATCATAGAGAGCAGTCTGCCAAGAAAGCACATCACCCTGGATGTTGTCTGCTATGACAGCTATGCCAGACAAGTGGAATTCACGCCTGAAAACTATCAAGCCGTCATTAACCACTTGAGACCTTCAGGGACCACAGGCTTTGCCAATGCTTTCAAAACAGTGACCGAAGTCATTGAGAAGAGAAAGGGTAAGATTTGGGCATAGTCACTAAGTTAGTGTGTTACTCCATGAATGGAGCAGTTGTCTCATGTGACAGAAATGCCGCTGTGACATCTTTCAATCACATTTATTGGGTTGCTAGGGAGGATGCAGTTTTCATGCTGATGTTCTTTGTTGTTGTGAAAAGAAGGATAAATGTACGATTTGCCAACACAAATTTGCTCTGTTCTTCAGTGAAGGAAACATTTGTTTCTGTGATAAATTCCTATGATTCAGATGTTATGGTCTATTAGTAGTCAATTCATCATCACTAGAGAGGTAAGGAAGAACAGGTTCAAATGTTTGGAATTAACAAGTGTGCCACTTTGCATGGATGTAATTCATGACAATGTGAAAGAGGAAATGCAGCAGAGTGGGCAGGTTACAGAGTTGACTTGAAGTCTCAAGTCTCTCATGCACGCACAAAATTGTGGCTCTAAGGAAAGTGCATGTTGTCTCATCTTTCCAATGAGCCCCGACTCGCCAAAAAAAGCATTTTCAGTTAAAGAGAAATATCTATATATGTTCAGATGAATCTGCCTTAAAAATAAACATTTCTGAAAAGGCTGTCGCACATGGCGAAACAGAAAGACACTGTTTCTTTCCCTGACCCAGAATTTTATTTTTTTTCATATGAAGTGTCAACACACAGTGAAATATGTCTTTGTGAAACAAATCATTTGACTCCACCCATCACCACAATTTACATGGACACTCATGTCATCGTTGGAGATGTCCTCGGCACAACAATGACATCAGTCAGGGCGACAATATAATTGCTGCGGCTGCTGCAGGAGAGGGGAAAAAGACAAATTGTGAAATGAGTGCATGAAATGCTGCAGAGGAGCCTGATTTGATTCATCTGTCCTTGAGCCAAGCTAAAGTTGACTGCCTGATCCACTTAGCTACATGATATGCCGTGTAGTATTGTGTATCTCAGTGGCTTGAATTTGGCATCCTACCATGACAGACATTTCTATTTAAATAATGTAGCAATTTGAATGAACTATCGATTTATTCTACATATACCCTTGATTTATTAGTACTGTTATTTGTTTATAGTTTCTTTGTATGTGTGTATGTCCTTCTCAAATTGACCATTTCGCATGCACATTGAAGGAGGGGAAAAAAGCAGACATTGTTATCTTGTGGGAGCAGCTGGAGTTAATAGTTTCTCTGTATGTGTTTCTTTCATTCTAAAAGTGAGCATTTTGCACACGAAGAAAATAAAAATGGCAGACATTGTTGACCAATGGGAGCAGCTAGAAAGACAGTGGAAAACACAAGGAGCAAGGAGCTTTCCCATGGGCTGACAAGCAGAAATGTTTCAGAGAAATGCTATAAAAATGAAACCAGTACTAAACCCTTAAATTGTTTTGGGAAACAAAATTTCACTGAAATAAATGCTTGCACATGAGAAACATGCATTTGTCAAGCAAAATATGTTTCTAGTGCACTGTGTGCGACAGCCCTAAAACACACACACACACACACACACACACAAATAAATGTGCTGTCTCCAGGGTTCGTACAGGTCATGAAAAACCTGGAAAGTCATGGAATTTGATTTTTCATTTTCCAGGCCTGGAAAATCATGGAATTTCAATTTAAGTCATGGAAAGTCATGGAATTTAATAAATTTTAAAAAAGGAAAAAAAAAATGTTTTCTAGGCTGTGCTTCACGCGATACTCTCAATCTATTTTTACACGCTGCGAACGACAGGAAAACGTGCCCTTGCATCCCATTGGTTAATTTTGAAGGCTCGTTTGTCTTCTGTTTCCTGATTGGTTCTTTGGCTAGGTGACCTGGTTTCATTTCCACGCCGGTCGGGTCAGTTGGTTCAAACAAAGATTATAGGTTACACAAAGATAGTTCATGCTGAGCTTTTGCTATATAAAGTTACAAGACGCTCGGAAACGCAGCGCCCCAAGCGGCTAGAACTATGGGGAAGTAATCACAACGCTTAGAGACATGTAAAAGTGCTTGTTTGTCGACGCGTTTCTGATGCTTTCCGATCATGTTTGTGAATACATTTACAGTGTAATGTGTAATAAAATGATTTGCTGCAATAATGGGGGTGTTTTGGCTTTGTTTTTTGTAGCAGGTGTTGTGAAATCGAAATATTTGGTTCATCGAAATGTGAGCCTATAGTCTGTTTCAACATTGCTCTGTCAGTGGAGACAAAGATTATTCGTCTGCTAGCCATCTAGGTACATACGGTGAGGTTTGTTTACTTATCTTCTGTGGGTTTTGTGCAGAAAGTATACGTTAAAACAGTCTAATATGACTATTTTCGATTAGGTTTTAATCTAATTAATATTTTTGCATGCTTTAACGCGGCCGGATCTTTGGCATAACTCCCCGGGCGTGCGAAGTCAGTAGCGTCTCCACTGACAGAGCAATGTTTAAACGGACTATAGGCTCACGCGCATGCGCAGAACCATCCATTTCGATGAATCACATATTTCGATTTCACAACGCCTGCTACAAAAAACAAAGCCAAAACACCCCCATTATTGCAGCAAATCATTTTATTACACATTACACCGTAAATGTATTCACAAACATGATCGGAACGCATCAGAAACGCGTCGACAAACAAGCACTTTTACATGTCTCTAAGCGTTGTGATTACTTCCCCATAGTTCTAGCCGCTTGGGGCGCAACGTGTCTCGATCCTCACAACAATGAGCTATTGAGCTATCTTTGTGTAACCTTTAATCTTTGGTTCAAACAAGAAGAAAGTGAAAGGAGCTTGTTTTGTTTGTGGTGCAGTGTGTCTTTGAGATTATCATGCCTGGAAACTGTCGATTTCAAGACTTGGACACGAGATGAAAAATACCGTGAGTGGGTCATGCGAGTGAAACTGAATGGGCTGGCAAAGTGCCGATTTTGTGAAAAAGAGTTTGATGTGTCCAACATGGGAGAGGCAGCCTTGAAAAGCCACATTAAAGGTATCGTGCACACAGTACGCTAAGTCATGGAAAATGTTATTGAGGCTCATGGAAAGTCATGGAATTTTGTATCTAAAAACCTGTACGAACCCTGTGTCTCAATCTGACCTCATTAAAAAGAAATCTGCCCTACCCACTCACCCAATTTTTTTTGCCATGTTACCTTAACCATAACTGTATTGTGGTGATGGTGGTGGAGGTTTGAGCCTTATTAAAGGTTGTCTAATCCACTTGCTGTCTGCTTTTTTTCACACAGAAGCTCGTGACTTTCGCAGAGTGGTTGTTGTGTTCATGACTGATGGAGAAGAGACGATAGACTCCAGGGACATGGCCACATCCTCTCTGCAGGGCTGGCAACAGAGGCTGCGAGCCATGCCAGTGGATGTGGTGGTTCATTGCCTGGGCTTCTCTAGTCGTAAGGCTGCACACAGACAGTGATGGCTGTACATACTGCAGTTTAATCCATGCGAAACATATTCCAAGACGCTTTACAATATATTTCACTAGATCAGATGCAAGGCCTCTCAGATTTTCAGTGGGAAATATTTTAGATTTATCAATATTAATTAAATATCTACAGGTGCAAGATTTCGAACAGATTTTCTGTGACACACATTCTGGATTTCTCCAGAAATAAAACCTGGAGTAGACTTTTACTCCTTGTAAATAATTAAAACAGGAAAATGGCCATTTTTTAAATCACATAATTTCAATTTAAAGGAATATCCATTCATCAAGGGTTCATTTATATTTGTGTGCTATGTGTTTCAGTTTCACGAATATTGTAGTTTCCAGCTCAGTTAATAATCTATGCGTGAACTTGCTTCAAATTGTGCCAAGGTTGGGCCTTATCATCCTTGATTCATTGCAATCCTATGGCATTTCTTGATGGTGTGCATGGAATGAAAAGGTTCACACATGAGTTGCCTATATCCATTTCAGGCCACGACTATGACTTCCTGAGCAAACTGTGTCTGAATGGGATGTTTCGCTACTGTGAGCCCACGGATGGTCCCGATGCCTTGCAGGCCAAGATGGGAGAACTGTACCAGTACATTCTGGGGTAAGGAATAAATTGGAATGGAGAGAGAAGTTCAGCCTATTCTTAAACCTCTTCACCCCAGAAGTCCTGCTGTGGGCCGAAAAAAATGGCCCTTCTCTCCCTTGCATGTCCTATGTCCTGCAGGATACCCTTCATGCTCATGTTAGAGGGATTTGGGAGGGGAATTGGGGACCTGCCATTGGAGTTGAGGGCCTGCATATTTTGATAATAAGAGATGAGGAGTCGGTGTCAGACTATAATCTATGACAACAAGAGAAGGGTGACCAATCAAGTCTGGTGATGCAAAGTGAAGGCCTGAAGAAGGAGATAATTCTCCGAAAGCTTGCCCCTACAACTGCATAAGATTAGAGTGTAGCTTTTGCTGTAGATAAGATATCAGAAGGATTTGTAAAGGAAATTGGGGTTGAGGGCTTTCTTGTTTGCCTAGATTCTGAGCTATTCTTGTTTGTTTTTGTTTTTTTGTTGTTTTACTGCTATTATCTGAACCTCACAGGAAAGACGGCTATTTTTGACTCACATGATAAGCAAAAGTGAGTCTATGTACTCAGCCGTGTCGTCCGTCCGGGCGTAAAAAACTTAAAGGTTGGATTTTTCTCGGAGATTATTAAGTCTATCAACACCAAATGTGGCATGATGGTGTATGATGACAAGGCCTCAAAAAACATACACAGTGACTTGACCTTGCTTCAAGGTCAAGGTCACAGGAGCCATAAATGTGGTCTCAAAAACAGTCATTTTTCACATTTTCCCAATTTTCTCCCATGTTATTGAGAATGGCGACCTTAGCTACAAGTGGTATATAGGTCAAAGCAAGCCCTATCTTTTGATACCAGTTTGGTTGACCTTGCTTCAAGGTCAAGGTCACAGGAGCTCTTCAAAGTTGGGTTGTATACATATTTTGAAGTGACCTTGACCCTGAACTATGGAAGATAACTGTTTCAAACTTAATAATTATGTGGGGCACATGTTATACTTTCATCATGAGACACTTTTGGTCACATATCATCAAGGTCAAGGTCACTTTGACCCTTATGTGACCAAAAGTGACCAAAATGTGGTAGTGAACCACTAAAATTGACCATATCTCATGGTAGAAAGTGCCAATAAGCACCATTGTGCTTCCTATGTCTTGAATTAAGAGCTTTGTGTTGCATGACCTTGGATGACTTTGACCTTGGGTCAAGGTCACGTGTATTTTTGGTAGGAAAAAATGTGTAAATCATTTCTTAGTGTATGATGTCATTGCTAGGTTTAGTTGTTTGACCTTGACCTTGAAGGTCACTGAATGTCAAGGTCAAGGTCAAGCATGTGAGTCCTATGGGCTTTGCCCTTCTTGTTTATGAGAGAGAAATATGTCATCAAGAGGAAGAAAATGAAACGTGCCACATTTGACAGCACGCCATTGTTGACATTGTTGACTGCATGATCAGAGCAAAGATTGATCAGATATGCTACCATCTCACTGCAGGTAAAATGTCTGCCCCTTACTCATGCTGCATCAGGCAGCAAAGTAATGGTATGCTAGACAACTCTCTTCATGGAATTTGGGGCATTGTAGCCATTGGGTACATAGTGTGTGTGGAGCGATGAAATGTACAGTGTATATATACATGGACTGTTTCAGGGCAATGCTAAGGCTGCGTGTGTCCATTAGTGCTGAACAGCATTGCCAGTTTGTGACTGGCAAGGGTCTTCAGTCTGCTACTGAGCTGCAGGCAGACATCAAGGAAGACTCGGATGGAGGTAGGTACAACTGTGAGCCTCCATCACAAAATGAGATGGACATCATCTAGCCTCATTTCATTTCACCAAATGAAGTAGAGGGTTAGGTATGTCAGTATTAATATTTTGATAGGTTTTGGAACCTGCATCCATTAGTTTATAGCACAACACCAAGTTTTTCAGAGCTTTCCATTGGCATCCGTCCAGCTGGTCGGCGGAGCGGATACATCACATTCAAAATAACTATCATGATGACAACACTGCGGTGCCTCAAACATATTTCCAAAACAGTGGGTACTGTGTATATGCCCGCTGTAACGACACATCTGTTTTTGTTCTGGATTTACATTATTTGAAGCAGGCTGTTACGAAAATACAAATTTTTCATCCTGTTAGGGATTAGAGAAAAAGAGAAGAAGGTTAGAAAAAAAAACACATCACAAAGAGAAAACAAAGGTGTTTTGCACTCAGCCTGTGACATTTTCTACCACTTCCAATGTTTCCTGGAAGGAAGACACTAACACACGCAAGCATTCATCACAATTCTGAACTACCTGAACAAGGGCGCATGTGCATATTGCCTTTTCATGCTAAGTCCCATGCACTATTTACTTTTACTTCGTTCTAATTATGTTACATTTGTCCATAATAATGTGTGAATAGTGATGGCCTTTTCCCCATTCTTAAAGGCCATGCTCTTGATATGCTTCTTTTGGGGTAGGCATGCATGTGCATGCTACCAGTCTTCTCAATCTCATAACTGTCGCTGTTTCTCTTATTTTCATGCTTTTTAACATCATTGGAGAAAAATTAATATCCACTTTATGACCACACACATAGCTCAGAATTATCTAAACGTGACATCCTATAATGTGATGGATATTCACAAGTCAATTTTCAAGTACTTCATGTATCATGCTCCAGGAATGCGGGCACATTTCCCCGTGTAACCTGTGTTATTGTGTGAATTTTGTGTGGGATAGATGGTGGAAGGGTGGGTAGGGGTGGGGGATGGGATTGGATTTGTTTGTTTGTTTTCTTGTTTTAACAAGGGCTGGATGTAAGATAGGCAGTTATGCCTAATTCATGTATTTCCCTTGAAAAATGAAGTTTAATCAATCAATCAATCCTCCAGCTCTTCTCCTGCAGACTGTCTCCCTCTCTGTATAGATGTTCATGTTGATAGTCTTTCTCAAGCATCATCTCTTATTGTTTAGTCTATTTAATGAACACATCATGGAAGTCCTCAAATAGAAGACCCTGTGGTATGTTATAACTTATGTTCTTAGAACCAAATTGTTCGTGGCGGGTGGTTTTGCTTTTTGGTTAATTGGTCACTTCTTGCTTGCAAAGTTTCAATATGATGAAATCCATCCTTTGTTCCAAGATCCCTCTTTGAACGACAGACATGTAAAACTTGTTGAAAGGGGTGAAATGAGGTTTTCACTGTACACTTGTGTCGCAAACACTGTGCAGTCAGCTGAGTCTTCCAACTATGCATGCTTTTTCTTTTCAGGGCTTCCAGTGGTCTCAGCAGAGAGCTGGATCAGAACCAGCACGAGGGAAACTCCTCGGTTCACAGTCACCATTCTTGGAGAAGTGCAACAGGTCAGCATGATTCCGAAGTATATTGTGTCATGTTAGCCTTGTCCACCAGCAGTTTGAAATGTTACTCCTGAAACTGTTTTTCTTCCTGTGCTTTGGGAATGCCTTATGAGATTGTTGATAAAAGGATTGTAGAGATGATGCCTGAATAACAATATTTTAAACCAGAAGCCAGTAACTAATTAGTAATTGTGTTATGATTGAAATATCATTATGCATCTTACTGCATCCAAAACATATGCTATTTCCTATGCATTTGTGTTAAATGAGCATACTTAACTGCACCCCAATAAATTCTTCCTCCCTCATTCCCACATACTTGTGGGCCATAAGGAAAGATGATCACTTTCACTCATGTATGGTGGAGTTAGAGGGGTGAAGGGGGTGACTGGCCCGGCTTTGTTGTGGTCATTTCCTTAATGGGATTGTTCAGCCTAGATGCTGAAGATATAGCATGTGTTTGGGGTGCGGTAAGCAAGCTTATCAAACACAAATTCAGGGTAAACATTTGTATGTAATATGGACAGTGAAAAAAGTATTTAAATAAAGTGTAATGAGTTATATTTATTCAGTATAGTTACATCTTTTATTGACTCACATGCAAAGCAAAAGTGAGTATGTACTCACCCGTGTCGTCCGTCCGGGAGTTCTGTCGTCCGTAAAAAACCTTTAACGTTTGACTTTTCTCAGACACTATTAAATCTATTAACACCAAATGTGGCATGATGGTGTATGATGATAAGGCCTCAAAAAGCATACACAGTGACTCGACCTTGCTTCAAGGTCAAGATCGCAGGGGCCATAAATGTTGTCTAAAAAACAGCCATTTTTCACATTTTCCCAATATTCTCTGAAGTTTTTGACATTGGATACCTGACCTATATTTGGTATATAGAGCAAAGTAAGCTCTATCTTTTGATACCAGTTTGGTTGACCTTGCTTCAAGGTCAAGGTCACAGGAGCTCTTCAAAGTTGGATAGTATACATTTTGTGAAGTGACCTTGACCCTGAACTATGAAAGATAACTGTTTCAAACTTCATAATTGTGTGGGGCACATGTCATACTTTCATCATAAGCCACATTTGGTCACATATCATCAAGGTCACTTTGACCTGTATGAAATGTGACCAAATTGGTCAGTAAACAAGGCCATGTAAAGGCGCTGCAGGCGCCTGCATGGAAACAAATCCATGAAAACAAATCTAGATGATAGTGCACCAGGCTCCAAACTTATAGGCTCCAAACTTGGTGATGGCAGCTGTCTGCAGGGACTCCAACTGCTTGGCATTGCGAGTTTCCACACATTTGCGTTTGCAGTACAGATGGAGAACTGGGCTGTGGTTTTGTTCTCCACTATTCGCTGAAGCAGAGTCAGCAGTGTTGGCTGGTGGTCTGCTGATTCTTGACTTGATGACCTGCACATCCTCCTCAGTGTGGCGGCCTTCTCACACCCTATTGAGCAACTGAGCAAACTGGCAGTCCTCTTTCTGCCGCATGATCTCTGTCAGCTCAAACATGCCCGCTCTGTCACTGAGTTGAGTTGAGTTGAGTTGCACAACCTCTGTACATAGTTCACAACACAACCTCTGTACATAGTTCTCAACACAACCTATGTACATAGTTCACAACACAACCTCTCAGCATGTGAGTCGTGTGGGCTTTGCCCTTCTTGTTGGAAATGTTCTAATGTTTTATCAATTTTGTCTTTGCATCATATCTAAATATTAAATAAACCAAAATCTGACGATTCTATTATCTGGAGCCAATTTTTGCAAGTTTTTTTTTTTTGGGGGGGGGTGATTGCTGAAGTTTTAGCATTGTTTTGCAGGGGTTATCTCCTATATAAAACTGCTTGAAAGATAACTCATGTCACGGGTAGACTTTACTCATCATGGAGATCCTAATCTATCATGTTAATCTTCGCCTATCAGCTTCTGTGTGAGAGTCTATGCTATTGCTGAAATAAGTAGACATTTGGGTTGCCCATTGCAGGATGGTGAGCAAAAGACGGTGACCATTCCTTGTACGGTGAAGGTCACCAGGAAAGTGATGGAGGGCACGGTGGAGAAGGCTCTATGGGCCATGAGAATTGTGGACTACTTTGCCACTCTCCTGACGGAATAAGTAGACATTTGGGTTGCCCATTGCAGGATGGTGAGCAAAAGACGGTGACCATTCCTTGTACGGTGAAGGTCACCAGGAAAGTGATGGAGGGCACGGTGGAGAAGGCTCTATGGGCCATGAGAATTGTGGACTACTTTGCCACTCTCCTGACGGAACGCCTCAATGAAGCCATTAAGGAGAAGAAAGGTAGGATCCCCTTGTATTACTCTGCCAAGGGAGTTAAACATGCACAAGGGCAGACAGACTTTGCCTAATCTGACCTTGCCTGACTTGACCCAACTTGGACAAACCTGGTCTCACTTACTTGCAGGCTTGTGGGGTGTGGGGATGTCTGCCCACTCGTGCAGGCCCTCTGCACAGATTAGTTTTATTTCAAAGTGCCCTTCTAGGGACTGCCTGCCAAGGTTAATGAATTAAGTATAACTGGATATGTAGTCCATTTTTCTTCTCCTACCTGCCAAGGCTAACGGGCTCCATCTGCTGGGTTTGAAATAAGTTTTTGTTTCTCCAGTGCCATCATGGGCATATCATAGTAGAAGAGGATTCTAAATGTAGAAAAGTTGAGATAAACTCAGGTCTGGGATGTTGAGGCACTCACGATGAAGGCCCAACTGAAATGGGTGGGCGTGTTGTCTAGATGGACACTAAATGCCGTAACAGCCTAGGTGAGGTCTGCCTCTCCTGCAAGGAAGGACTACTTGACCTTACTCCAGTGGTTACATGCCCAATTTTAACAATATTTCTCTGCTTCTGATTTTTGACTGTTCACATCTGCATAGCCAATGATGCCTTCTTTGAACTAATTGACAAACATCCACGATGATAACATCATGGCAGGCAGGCAGGGATGTGGGTGGGCAGGCAGAGAGTAATCAATACTCTAGGGGTGCAATATGTAAGCCCATGTTTCTTGACTGGACAGTTTCTTACCTGATAGTTACTGTATTCCTTACTCTAAGGTACTACATGAAGATGAGAACATTTTATCAGATCAGGTCAGTAGCAAAAAGGCAATGGGAAAACGGAGTGTCACTGACATGATTAACAGATCCAAATTGACGAGATGATGATATCAGCAACTTCATTGATGGTGATCCAATGATTCTGATGTACAATTCACCCAATTTCTTTTACATTTTCAAGGGTTGTGTCTGTCGAGGGTTGCCCTGACCTTTCATTCTCCTCCAGTGATGTTCTACTCCTCTTGAACCAGAAGTGCCACTCTAAACACCTTACTTGGCGAATTGCTTTATTCCTGTAGGCCTGCTTCAACATTGCTGATATCTACAGTTTGACACATATTTGTATGCTCGCTTTCTGCTCATTTGAGGTTCATCCTGAAATGATGAATGAACACATGAACATGGTCACAAAAACATGTGTAACGCAGGTCTGAATGTTCACAACATGACGCCGAGTGGCATACTGACCCACCATGAATACTGCTCGCTCTTGCTGTGTGTGCGTGACTGTGCCATGCGTGACTGTGCCATGCTCAGGTTGTTCACACAGGGACAGTCTTAGAACTTTTTGCTTGCTCCTCATATGTGTTAGCAGCACAGCTGATCTCTCATGCTGCTGGTAAGTGCTGCTCACACTTCATGAAGCTATGGAGAGAGTTTTCAACATCCTAATACTGACACTGACGAAGCTTGTTCAATGTGCCACAAAGGAGACTTCCGCTGTGCTTGGGACATTTTCTCAGTTCCTTTGCCTGTCACTTTGGTCATGCCTGGTTGCAGATGCCAGCAAGCTGAAGGGAAGACTGCAGCAGCTGCAGGGACAGTTGACCAACGTCCCCATCTTCAGCCCCGGCATTGCCAAGGAAGATCGTGAGCGCCTGCTGGTCACCCATGATGATATACAGAGCAAGGTCAGGCACTGGAGGATTTTTTTGTTTCCTCAATTCTTTTTTGCCTTCTAATTTCGCTCTACAGTATTGATCAATTTACCTTTCTTTATCTGTTGCTGAATTACTTCAGACACCTTGGACAGGTCTCAAAAAGCACCCTAGTTCTACTCTGTTGATCACCCTTTTGTCAGCGAGATACTTTTCCTCATTTGGTCTGAAGGGCGTGTGTGTGTGTGTTTGTGTGTGTGTGTGTGTGTTGAATTTGTATTTCCTTGTATTTTGCTGTTGTTTTGGAATCTTTGCCATGTGACTCTCTTCATATCTGCTCCAAATCTGAGAGGCCTTCTTGTCTGTGTTTAGTTCTTTATTTTTATTATTCTTGTAAACTTTAGCGGTTCACCAGAGGGAGAAGTTCATGTAAATTTTCATTTGTATAAATGTAATACTGCACGAGAAAACAAGGCTTAACTTGCAAGAATTAAAAATGTAGATTCTAACCTGACTGAATACAAGATCTTGTGAACATTTCACAACTAACCGCTTGTGTCTATCTATGATAGCTTTTTTAAAGCAAATTTGTAAAGTTATTTAAGGTGACGTGTTTCAACTTTTGGAAAAAAAAGGATTTAAATATTCATTACTTTACAACTCTGATCACTTCTACGCCAGAATGATCTCAACAATGGTTTTAGTACCAAAATGCTTGCAACTATTGTACTGTTCAGACATACATTACATTTGCTATCATAATGCACTGGAACTTTTCCTAAGGAAGTAAGTATGGATGAAAAAACCTACAAATCCCTAGACTTTTGTAATAATTAGGCACACACCTATCAAAGACAAAGGCATGCAAAACCATCATCAGAGTTTTCCCAGAAATGGTTTTGGTACCAAACATTCAGAATGCATTGCACTATTAGGGCATATGTTTACTTTATCCAAAATAAACCCCTGCACTTGTTTTGGAGTAAAACCTCTTCATACACAAATTTCCTTAGATGGCAGGTCAGACACTGTGCTATTGTAAATGGTGTAGCTGGGTGTCATAAAATGCACATTCTCCATGTTTATTAAGCAACCCTCCTTTTGGCAATTATGTAATTAAGACACTTTTTAGCTTGAATCCATGCCTAGGATGTTGATACAATATGAAGAAAAGGATATACATTGAGAAGAAGAAAAATTTGGAAAATGCACGATTTAGCACTTAAATACTTTTCAGGCCAATTTATCTTATTAGGCAGCCTGATTTATACCACAATTTCTCACACATACGTTAATGATTAATGTGACATTAAATAAAGTAGTTAATTTTGCATCTAACTGCACCCCTTCATGTGATATTCCCTTGGCCTTCAGGCCAACAAACACCATGTCATTCATGTCTTGAATGAAAGATGGCTGCCCATTGTGCATAGAGTAACCTCCCAAAGCCCCCACACCCCACCATGATTGTGAAAGCAAAACCATATAATAATGTATTCTTGTACAACTTCCATAAGTTACTGAAGTGATTAGGATTGAGCTAGGATGCTGATACACACACATATACACACACACTCACACACGCACACACAAACACACACACAAATAATTGTGAAAAAGGTAACCCAACTGACCCCTTTTTTTCCTGCTGACCCTATACTTGAAAAAAAGATGGGGTGGGGGGTGGGGATAAACAACAAATTGCATGCTCCCCATCTTCCCTATGAGCACTATTTAAGTAAAAAGCATTTTTAGTGAAAGATATATCTACTGAATGCATGGCATTTCTCCATACTCATGTATACACACATGCACAAATACACCAACTTTCAATCTGGCCTCCTTCGTACACAAATCGGGCCTACTTTCCAACCCTATTTTTGAGGGTCATGTTAGATTAACCACAACTATTTTCTACTTTGGTTTCTAATGCATCTGGGGCTGGTCATCATGGGGGAAATGTTTTACTATTTGGCATAGCATCCCAAAATTCTGTATCGGTAGTCTTAGTTTTTCCCTTTGAAGAGAAGTTTTATTCTTTAAATGTAGCAAATGGAGATTGCCGTAATATAAACTGTTTGTTGCCACAGTTGGACGTTCTGCACACTATGATGGCCAACTTGGCTCGGGGTGAAACAGCTTCAGTGGCCATGTTGGCCAGGATGCATGACCTTCGCTATGATGCTCAGGTGAGTCTTTTAGAGGCCACTCTCTGACATTCTGTAAACGATATGTGCAATTTCTTCATTTGGAAGACTGAAACTGGATGGCTACATGATATAACCAGTATTCCATGCTTAGGTCATCTTGACCTCACAGACTGAATGACATGTTTACATGGATTATCCATGCTATCTTGGCTGGGTTATGGGCAATCTGAAGGTCAGCTTCATCTCTACCATTTTACTTTCAGTTCAGCAAGGCAAGACGGCAGCGCATGATGGACCGACGTGCCATGACCAACATCTCGGGTGCTATGCGGGACCAGGAGAGACTGGATCAGTCAGTGGTCAACCTGGAAGAGGTCAACCAACTCTCCCCTGAAGCCCTTAACTTCTTCTTCTGTGCCCTGGCCCAGAGCTCCATCAAGGACATTCTCTTGGACTCCACAGACAAGGAGAACTGCATGGGCTTTGGCCTGGCCGTCCGCCGCCCAGAACGTGCCACGGATGAACCCACTCAAGTACTGTGAAACTAAAACTTCTTGGAGATTGTGTGTGTTTTGCTGTCATTTTATGTTTTGTCCTGATTGAAGATGGAAGCTTGTTGCATGATTGAAAGAAACACTTCACAAATAAGCTTGTTCTCCTTGCATTATTTGAGTGACGTGAATTTTTCAGTGTTAGCACTTTGGCCACATTTGGATTTGAATGCAACATCATGGAAAACTAAATTAAGTTTAGTGCCAAGTTGCTTTTTCAAATTCTCCAATGATTATTTTAAAAAGGCCTGCTTCTCCCAACACCAATACAACATGTGGCTAGAGCTCTTAATTCCATATCATTGCCATTTATTAACAGCCTGATATATTGCCAAGTACCTGCTTTCCTGTGAGAAGTAAATTATTGAGTGATGTATCTTAAAACAACTTCTGAAAAGTCAAACATATTATTCTTCATTTTTCAACTTACAACAGATCATGCTGCAAGTGATCTCAGGCACCCTGGTGAGTCGGACTTCAATGCTGGATGCCATTGAGCACAAGATCAGTGTGGATGGACAGCTGGGAGCCCATGCTGGCTTCAGCTTCTCCCTGCCTCTTGGAGTGGCCACTGTTGGCACCAGCCGTGAACCCATCAACGCTTGGCTGCCTCTCTTTGTCACCCCCACCCACTGGTATCGTGTCAGGGTAAGCTGTCCTCTTTGTTGCCTGTTGATGATATATGCCCTTCGCCATGGAAGATGGCCATGCTGTCATCAGGATTTGTCTAGTTTGGCCCAGAGATGGCTGGTCAAGGCAACATGAGCCATGAAGCCATGTTGAGCATGAACTGGGGAAAGCACAGGACTTGGAAGAGGTGGAAGAGGCACTGATGAGTGCTTCTGGTGGGCCGTACTTTTAGCCATCTTGACTGCTGTACTGATGATGATGGGACTGCAGGGGTTTTATTTGGTGGTTTTGACACCTTCCGATTGCTTCAGCTCCAAAAAGGAACTTTTGAGACGTATGTTTCAATATGAGGAAACCTGAAAAAAAGAGACATGATGGATTTAGTACAGGAGTGTTCAACAGTCTTTTTATTTGCAAGCTCACCATGCTGGTTGCACATAAAATTTATTAGCCCGCAAGATTTTTTACTACCTCGTCTGAATCATGGTACCATTTACAAGTAATTTAGTTTCTCATGTTCATTTTCTTTGTCTCCCTTTTTCTTTTCTTGGTCACTTTGTTCCTGCTTTTTTTCTGGTGACGGCTTACTTGCATTACATATTACAAACACATCTGTTGAAGATTGAATTATTTCTCATTGTGAAACAAGAATCTACATAACAGGAAGTTTTGTGGCATGTTATCTCATAAGTAGAAAGATGGCAGACATTGCAGTAGATGGTATTACTGTTGTAATCAAGTCATGGAGCCAAGGGAATAAGTAAAACATTTGGAAACGGCATGAAGTGCTTTATTCTATTTCATTTGTCTATTTTTACTGGCCATTTGAGCAAACAACCCTGCTCTTTTACCTGGCCTTAGGAAATGTTCACTGGCTGTGGGCAAGTGGTTTAAACACCCCTTATTGAGTAGCAACTTGAATTGGTGTGCTTTTCAGTATTAGAAAGACTGGTTTTGGGAGATTTCTGTCTTCAGAATGGGACTCATCTTGTCTACTGCACATGTTTCAGCACCTGCTGAGGCCTATGCTGGCCTATTTCTGCACCTTGGATCCCCTGGGCTACAACAACAGGCAGATGGACATCCTGTTCATGGTGCTGGGCCAGATGATCGCACGCCTGGCCACGGAGACTGTTGGGGAACATCAGCTTCGCTTGCTGTTTGCTGTACAACGGACGTGTGCTGGTAAATGAATGCTCGAAATTCTGGTCTTGAAAAGATCAAAACCATTTGTCTGTCAAATGGAAATTGTTTAAATTAATTGAGAAGAGTAACCTTTGCATGTTAATGGATTTGTGGTTAGTAACATGCATTATAATAAATTCAAATAGTCTTGGATGTATCTTCATTGATTATAGGTATTTATTGTTTCAAGTATGTTGCCCCCTAAAAACAGGGTTTTTCCATATGATGAAATGAAAAATTTGAATAGTTTGAGACTGATAAGTTTAGCTGAATAAAGTGTGCTGTTTGGAAAAAATAAATCAATGAATTGTACAGTATATAATCTGTTCAAAATTTCATTTTAGAACTTGCCTGTTCTTTTTTTCTGCACAGGAGCCCTTCACACTTGCCATTCTGACCATATTTCTACATGTGAAAATACCACTTTGCCCCTATTTTGGCCTATTGTATCTTATGCAGCTTTTCTGATCAAGCTCTACTTTTGGCACAGTGGATTCCCAATAGCAAAAGGCTAAAAACAAATTGCTATTTCTGTGTTGAGGTCCTTTTGTGGCAAAAATTGCAAGTGATTAATTTAAGGGGGAAATTGTCATCTGCTCATTTTCAGAATGGTCTCTTCAAAATGGTATACAGTATCTCCAGAGCCAAAAGCGATATCCTCTTTTTTTTTTGACTCACATGCGAAGCAAAAGTGGGTCTATGTACTCACCCGTTTCGTCCGTCCGTGGTGTCGTCCGTAAAAAAACTTTAACGTTGGATTTTTCTCTGAGACTATTAAGTCTATCAACACCCAATTTGGCATGATGGTGTATGATGACAAGGCGTAAAAAATAATACATAGTGACTTGACCTTGCTTCAAGGTCAAGGTCGCAGGGGCTGTAAATGTTTAAAAAAAAACAGCCATTTTTCACATTTTCCCAATTTCCTCTGAAGTTTTTGAGATTGGATACCTGACCTATATATGGTATATAGGGCAAATTAATACCTATCTTTTGATACCAGTTTGATTGACCTTGCTTCAAGGTCAAGGTCACAGAAGCTCTTTAAAGTTGGATTGTATACATATTTTGAAGTGACCTTGACCCTGAACTATGGAAGATAACTCTTCCAAACTTCATAACATTGTAGTACACATGTTATACTTTCATACTAGGTCACCCGTGTCGTCCGTCCGGGTGTCCTGTCGTCCATAACAAACTTTAACGTTGTATTTTTCTCGGAGACTATTAAGTCTATCAACACCCAATTTGGCATGATGACGTATGAATTTAGTTACTTGACCTTGCTTCAAGGTCAAGGTCGCAGGGGCCGTAAATGTTGTCTAAAAAAGCCATTTTTCACATCCTCTCAGCATGTGAGTCGTGTGGGCTTTGCCCTTCTTGTTTGTTATTGGTGGTTGTTGTTTGCCATGCTCTTTGTAAGAACACAGTTGGACAGTAATTGCCAGCAAAATAATTTTGACTGCTACCACT
Organism: Theodoxus fluviatilis; assembly: GCA_034096865.1. Classification (NCBI taxonomy): domain Eukaryota; kingdom Metazoa; phylum Mollusca; class Gastropoda; order Cycloneritida; family Neritidae; genus Theodoxus; species Theodoxus fluviatilis. Next base: position 68,333 of record JAWQFJ010004142.1, read on the forward strand.
TACATCTTATTAACACTTTTCACTGTTTTGGTATAGTGTGTGTTTTTATTAGAGTTTAAAAAAAACAAAAATCCAAAGTTGCCTGTTGGACAATGATATCTCTCATTAATAGACAATTCCTGTGTAGTGCTAGTATTTCAGGATTTTATTAAATTCTTCATGATCAATTTAAGAGCCAATCATAGTTTAAGATGTTAACAGAGGTACAAGATGCCATTATTGTCTACAGTGCTGAATTTAATAATGAGCCTTTGAAACTTACAGCCATTGTTCGTGACTTCTACATGGAGAAGCAGATAGAGCAGATGCTCACCAACTTCCGAGATGCTCCCCATGGTCGCACTAAAGATATCATGCCCAGTCTCTTCACTCTGATTGGCTACTTGGCTGCACAATCCACTGCTACCACCAGAAGACTGTTGGGCTTCGAAGGTACTTAAGCCAGGACAGTGATGTTCCAAGTACATGCTGTGTTTGTGTGAGTGTGTGTTTGTGTGTGTGTGTGTGTCTGTGTCTGTGTGTGGTCTGCCTGCAAGTGCATGCATGCACTTAGGCATATGTATATATGCTTGTTACCACTAGATAACTCTTGGGCTATGAAGGTACCTTAGTCAGGGCAGTTTAATGAGCAAGTTGTGTGTTTGAGTGTGTCCATTTGTGCACAAGCATGCACTTATGCATTTGTGAATGTGCATGCCTGCTTTTTGACCAAATGACATACCAGTGGTGTCTTAACCTTTTGCGTGTGGTCAGCGGGAGCTCCCGCCTCGCCTTACCTCACTGCTGTGTGCAGGCGGGAGGGAAATCTGCCCTGGTTTGTGCGCAGAGGGTATGGTTGGTTGACTGTGCTTATCTCCCATGTGAAGGAGCACTCTGAGCTAAAAATACCACAGCTGAAAAGCGCAAATCCTGAGCTGAAAATATGTTGTATTGGTTATGTTTTGTTGTTGCTGTTGGTTTTTTCATTCTTAGTGTATATCGTAGGCACCTGTATTCATTTCATACAAGCTGCACACCACTATGTACAGGATTCTCTTGGCTACAACTTTTGTTCTTTGCACTTTTTGATCAGAGGTGAGGAATGATATGAAAATTGACTTCTAAGTCAATAACCGTTTTTAGATCAATTTTTAAGGGAAAAAGTCAGCAAGCAGCAATGACTTTTAGTTTTTTTTTTTAAACTGGGCAACGTAAGGATTAATTACTTAAATTTTACAAAAGTTTTAGTTGAAAAACCTTAAACTTGGTGTTTGGGGATGATATGTGATTGCTGTCAACTTTTTGATGCACTGCACATATTTGCACTGATGTGCTGTGTGTATTTGATCAGATGGAGACAAGAGCGTTCTGTCCAAGTTTTGGCTTGCCTACCTGCTGGAATGTCTGCGACGCTCATCTGGCACAGTCTTGAAGAACAAATACGAGAAAGAGATCTATGGCCTGCTGAATATGCTCATCAATGGCTCTGAACCACAAGGTTGGTGCATCTTATATCTTCTTTTTTATATATTTCTTTTTCTTAACAGTTACATTCCAGAGCTTATCTATGTGAGTTGTTAATTAAAGGGAAAGTACTGTTAGGGTTACTTTTGATACAACACAAAAGGAAATTTTCACAAATGCAGTGGCATACTTGAAAATACTGACTACTGCAAAATATACAGTATATTAATTAACTTTTAACGTCCTGTGTCGCTCCTAACTGCGCCTGAGGCTAAATCCTATGCCGCTTGAAACCGCTGGTGATTCATGTGTTTAGATACCAAGGGAGATTACTCTGGTGGGAAGCTCTCTAGGACTGAAGACAATTATTGCGCTACTTCCAGATGGTTATTGCCTCTCTGGGAATTTTTTCGATGGATTTCAATACATTTCTGCTGAGTTATTTGAATTTTTCACTCTTCTTTTGGCGGGCGTTCCTCATTGCGAAGATGGCGGACATTGAATGTGAGATGGGGATCTCAAGTAAAGCTGAAAACATAATTCGTATGTTTGCACTCATTCAGCGCTGTTGTTGCACAGACCTCTGTGGCTCCGGTTACCAGCAAACGCTGGCTGCAAGCAGCAAGGTCAAGCTATTTTTAGGTTAGGCGAGCTGTGAAGGAGATATGGTTTTGCCCGAGACCAGCGGCCAACTAGAGTGCGGTTGAAACAGCTGTGAGTAGTTGAAACGACACGTTTTTTATCGAAATGGTTTGATCTGAATATCGTGCATTTGGAGATGATTTCAATGACGCCGGATGGTCAGACACTGTCGAGGAGTTTGCTAACGATCCATTCATAGAAACAGTTTGTCCACACGTACCACTCGGACTCGATGCAGAACCAGTAGAGTATTTTCTGCAACTCATTCCAGAGGAAATGTTTGTCATGATCCATGACTAGACTTTAGGCAAGGCAGAATGGCAACGGAACAATCGAAACCTCCTTGAAGGAGATGAAAAATGATCTGAGCATTGTTCTGATGGACATAATTCAGCTGCCAGGATCTACTGAAGCACCTGATGTGAGCTGAGACAGCCAGCGATTGCCGATGTTATGTGGAGAAATGGTTACGAAATCATCACAAATTACACAGTGTTTATATTTATTGAAAAATATTTTTTGTCTATTTCCATCTATTTACCTGTAATAATGCTAATCACATGCAAATAAAGCAAAGAAAAATATCAAAAACACTCTGTACTTGATCTTAAAATGACCAACATTCATTTTTGTCTTCACACCAAAGATTTCTTACAGATCCATACAATATAATAGAAGTTAGATTTTTTTTAACAAATCATCCGTGTCATGTGTCATTTTCTCTAAAACCTTACAGGACTGGGGCTTGTAGTTGTGAAATCCTCATAGGACGTTAAGAGTTAAACAATTTCAATGGATTGACAGAAGAGGCATATACTACATCCCATTTTGATTATGTTGTCACAGTAGTAACATACTGCATCACAAAATTCTAGTCACTGAATCCCCTCATTGAGTGCCAAAAGTGAGCTCAGAAAATTAACTTCAAATAGAGTGTTTCACATTCCTAAAATATGTTTCCTGTAATAGGATGTTGCTATGTAAATTATGTGCATTGTTTACATAGCTGTGCGGTAAATAGGGGATAAAAAAGGGATAAAGATGTGTGGTTTCAATGTCTTGTCCAGTTTATTATTCACACCTCATGTCATTCTGTCAGCATTGATTTAAAGTTGGCAGAGGAATTTTTGTTTTTCTTTGTTATTTCCATCTATACACAACATTTACATGTTCGAAGGAGTAACTGCTCATTATGACAGTGATTCCTGTAAATCGTATCTGTCAAACCTATTGCTATGATCAACTGAATATGTTTCCAGATGAAAAGCAAAAGAATGTGGGGAAAAACTTTCCTTTGTGCTGCCTCAAAATATGTGACTCTCTTGTGGTTCTTAGTTATACTACCTGAGTTCCATTGTTTGGGGGGGTGTTGACAATCTTGTTCTGACCCACTGTAGCACTAGGAAGCAGATGTGCTCTTGATGCAACCACTTGACTAGTGATTTATATGCTGCTAAAATAAGACTATATAAAATTCAGTGCAGTACAATACCATGCAATGCAATGTATTGCATTCACAATACAGTATATTAATATGCACAGTGTTCCCTGGGGGGGATGAGATTTACTTACTTGCCATCAAATCCAAATTACTGTATACCTTCCTGTTCTGGAGCTGAAGGCACTCTCTATGGTTTCCATACCATCTTTTTATGCACTGAAGACAGCTGATCTGCTGAATTCTGGTGCTGTAGAGAAGATATACCTACCTTCTCATCCACCCACCTACCCACCTTCCTGCCTACCTCCCTCCCTCCCATAGCATTTTCGTGTGTGAGTCAACTTAACTCAAATGTGGTCAACTTCTTACCAATGACAATGTCTAATGAAAGAAACTGAAGGAGCCATGGTTTCTTTCAGTTGAGGGAAGTGTCAGAGAAGATCCAAGGAAGCCATGCTCTGCCCTGAGGGATCTTGCACAAGTGGTGGTGCAGGAGGGTCTGACCAGTGTGGAGGCACCAGTCTTTGACCCTGTTGGAGAGACCAAGGTGCCAGACCTTCCCCTCTCCCATTCCACCAAGATGGACAAGGCCATGGAGCGATGGGCCGAGTCACAGTACTCAGATCAACCAGTAGGTCTTCCTATACAGACAGCAAATGCCGAGTGGATATGATTATCTTGATTAAATACTAAACACCTGGCTGAGCTTCTGAAGTACGTTCTCAAAGCCCAGCAGCTAGGGGTTGCAGGGAAGATTACTGAGTGGATCTAATGTTTTGTTAGTCTGCCACCTGTTAGGATGACAGTATCATTGATGATATTTGAAAACAATGTGAGTGTACAATGGCTCTTGAATTTTTTCCTCAACCAGAGTGTGTGTGTCATGTAGAGAGTTAACATAAGGCCAGAGTGGCTTGATGCCTCCCCACCCCCCACCCCAACCCACCCCCACCCAATCAGCTGGAGCACCCCATTGCTGTGCTAATGGGGCCTGCTCCAGTAGCTCAGGCAGGGGTGACCTTGAGCAGCCAAAGAGGTTACCAAGGGGCATCAGGATGGATCAGATCACTTAGACAAACCATGCATTCAAATGACCCTTTAAGATTGTGCCTAACCTACGCACAGCAACAACCTGGTCGCCAAGTGTCATGTCCACTACCGAGAACATCGCTACACATATCTATCACCTTAATAGAAAATCAACATCTATTGCTCACCATTTTTTCTGGTAAGACAGTCTTTTGAAGTGTTAAATCATGCCTGAAGCCATTCAAAATGACAGATTTTGTGTCGAAAATGTTAAAACTGTGGACCATGCAGTTTTATTCTCAAAGTAGTTAGTTGGTAAGGAACCAGATGGAGCAGACAGATGTCTGGAGCCTCCAGAAGAAGGCCAAGCACAGAGCAGACAGATCTGTCTCAACCTTCATATGCAAACGCTGGAGCTCAGACTGCCACTCTGCGTTGGCCTAGCAAACCTGTCAAGGGAATGGGACTGGCCCCCAGCAGCACATAGCCATGGTCCTCTGGCACTGAAAGATGCCTTTCATTATCATTTGTTGTCATGATAGGCTTTGAAACAGATGGCTACAGTGTGTTGTGTGTGTGTTTGTATGCATGCATGCCTGTGTATCTTTTTGTCTAATCTTTGGACCTTTGCTGTAACCAACTCCACTTGTTGTGTCACAGCCTAAGAACAAGGACAAGCTGAGGGAGGCCAAGAAAGAGATTAGACGCTGGCTGGAAGACATTGTGAGGACAATGGGGGTGACACCTTCAGATATGCCTGACCCTGACAGAAAAACTAGCCAGCAGGCAGAGGAAGAAAAGAAGGAAGAGGCAGAGCCCATGCAGGAAGAAAGCAAGAACGAAGACTTTAACCCGTACTCCCCTTCCCCATCCACCATGAACTTCATGGCCAAGGTATGTTCCCTTTTCCTTCTCCTCACACCCATTCTCTCCTTCTTCCCATCCCCCCTTAATTTTTTTAATTTAGTTTTGCATCTTACCACATCCCAAACAAATGCTATTTCCTTGGTATTTAGCCCAAAGAACACCGGACAATTCCACTAAGTAAACATCTGTAACAAAGTCTACCCATAGTTACCCTCGTACCCCTTCCACTGCACTACACATGAGCGGAACCAATCCTCCAGGTGATTTGTGCTTATGGTGCAAAATGTCCAACTCTGCTGAACTTTGACATGTATTTCCTCCACTTGTGTGACTTTCATCCCATGTGGTAGCCTATCCATTGGAGATAGTAGTTGGTGACTTGTGGGGATCTCTGTGCAGTGTTTACAGCCACTTGAACAGTTTTTTGGCTGGTTCAGCAGGTAAGTGGGCTGCACTTTGCTTACGTGGTTTGGCTGACCAAGAGCAGACATGTGCAGTTGTCAAAAGGCACTGTGTGGGTCATAGGCAGTCTTCTGCTGGCCCTGGAATGGGGCTTGACTTTGGCTACATTGATTCTCCCTTGCAAATAGTGCTCCAGTGTGGTCATTCATCTATGGAGACAAGTTTGCCTCAGGAGGTTTCTTGCTTGCTGGGTGAGCCTCTCGGTGTCTTCATCTCATCTGCAGATGCTGCAAGTGTTGACACCACACTGCGTACCCAGTCCCCAGGCCATTCCAGCTGTCATGGCCTTCCTGCAGTGGTGGCTGGAGGGCAACCACAACACTGAAGAGCTGGACACCAACAGTGGGCTGGCACCAGACTCCTGGGTAGAGGCAGTCAAGCAAGTCGTCGCAGATGTGCAGCAACGTGCGGCAGGTTTGTCTCCCTTGCTGTGGAGCCTCTGACTCCATTCCTGTCTTGGATGCATTAACTTGGTGCCCCAGCCTCTCACAAGGTTCCTTTTTCTGCGTAAAGGAACTTTTAACCTCATGGCATTTTCAATATGTAAATGCATCAGGATGTAAGACACAGAAGCCTGAGCCAAAAAAGGAAAGGCTTCCTACAAACTTTATAGTAACTGTCCTGTAGATATTTCATGCTGCACCTACTCCTTTATGATTTACCATGGAATAGGTGCAGTTGCAATGATGTATAAATCTGTAATCAGGGATGAAAATTTTCAGGTTTTTCAGGGGTTTTTGGGTCAGTTATCCGGACTTTTTAGAGGGTTCAGTTTTTTTTATATAAGGAGACTGGCTTTCTGAGTATGGAAATGAAGGCCCCCAAAGGCAAGATCTACACAGAGTGATCGAGTCAAACCCTGCAGGAGCCAACCCAGCCATTATGTGGACCAAAATGGGGATCCGAAGAAAATACTGGCGTCCCAACCATTTTGTTGCATGCCTTCCAAAGCGACCTGAAGCTAGATGTTCCCAGTCCACTAATCAGGCTCACAATGCAAGAGCTGAGAAAAGAAAAGCTGTTGACATTAGAGACTTCCTTCCCCCCCCCCCCCCCCCCCCAAAAAAAAAGCCAAGCTAGAAGAGAATCCATGGCTTCATGCCAAGTGCTGCAGGCTTTCCACTAAAATTGCCAGTTCCTGTACTTCTCCAGCAAGTCCATTAAAGTTGTCGGTGAAACAAGTAAGTGATAGTCCTGCCTCCTAGTCCTGTGCTTCGCCGGTTCAATATTGCATACCCGAAAAAAAGTTCAGGCTTTTTTTGGTTACCCACTTTTCATCCCTGGTAATGTGTGTCTGCTTCCCACCTCATTTGACTGTTTATTTTGATGATCAAATTGTTTTTCTCACGTTTTGCAGCCTTTGAGGCCAGCATTGGTGAGGAGCCTGCAGAAGCCCACATAAACCTGGCATCACAGGAGGCTGGTGGTGTGGAGACTGCCATGGAAGTGGTTCCCGAGACTGCAGCCACCACTACCACAGAGGAGACTACCATGGAAGTAGGACCCCAAGAAACTGCTGTTGTGTCTGAAGAGTCTGCCATAGAAACGGTGCCTGATGCAGAAACTGCTGCTGCCACTGCCACCAGTGCAAAGGGTGGGAGTGAGGGTGAGTCTGCCATGCAAGCACTGTGTGACGGAGGCAGTGAGTAGACCTGGAGGAAAATGAGGGATGGTGCATGTAGTGGTAGGTGTTCAGTCAACGGCTCCCATGTGGTTGTCTCAACTGCTCTGCAGACCAAGACAAAAATATGTGTTAGCATTTTCTCTTGGAATGGCCAACAACTTTCATGCTTTGTTAACCCTTTCCGACCGGATGCGACGCGCACGTTACATCTCCCTTTCAGACCGGATGCGACGCCCACGTCGCATTTGACGGTGGTGTGCCTCCATCGCATAGACTAAAATAGCTATTGATATCACATGATTACTGCTAGACATGCTGATAGCAGAGTCAAAATGCCTCCATTCAGCGTTTACAGATTGAAAATCGAGCTAGTAGGAGTGGAGAAATAAATTTTTATCCGTTAGGTTTTGAAAAAAAGTTTATTTGTCGCCGAAAACCCGCGTGGCATTTGATAGTACTCCACTCCGATCGCTGTTCTAAAAATAGTCTTTGATATCACATGACAGACGCTAGGCATGCTGGAAAGCTTAGTGTATCCGCTTTCTTTCAGCACTTACAGATCAAAAATCGAGCAAGTAGGAGCTGAGATTTGATTTTTTGACTCACATGCGAAGCAAAAGTGAGTCTATGTACTGAGCCGTGTCGTCCGTCCGTCCGGGCGTCCGTCCGTCCGTCCGTCCGGGCGGGCGTCCGTAAAAAACTTAAACGTTGGATTTTTCTCGGAGACTATTAAGTCTATCAACACCAAATGTGGCATGATGGTGTATGATGACAAGGCCTCAAAAAACATACATAGTGACTTGACCTTGCTTCAAGGTCAAGGTCACAGGAGCCATAAATGTGGTCTCAAAAACAGTCATTTTTCACATTTTCCCAATTTTCTCCCACGTTATTGAGAATGGCGACCTCAGCTACAAGTGGTATATAGGTCAAAGCAAGCCCTATCTTTTGATACCAGTTTGGTTGACCTTGCTTCAAGGTCAAGGTCACAGGAGCTCTTCAAAGTTGGATTGTATACATATTTTGAAGTGACCTTGACCCTGAACTATGGAAGATAACTGTTTCAAACTTAATAATTATGTGGGGCACATGTTATACTTTCATCATGAGACACATTTGTTCACATATCATCAAGGTCAAGGTCACTTTGACCCTTATGAAATGTGACCAAAATGGGGTAGTGAACCACTAAAAGTGACTATATCTCATGGTAGAAAGTGCCAATAAGCACCATTGTGCTTCCTATGCCTTGAATTAACAGCTTTGTGTTGCATGACCTTGGATGACCTTGACCTTGGGTCAAGGTCACATGTATTTTGGTAGGAAAAATGTGTAAAGCATTTCTTTGTGTATGATGTCATTGGTAGGTTTAGTTGGTTGACCTTGACCTTGAAGGTCACCTGAAGGTCAAGGTCATATAAAGGTCAAGGTCAAGCATGTGAGTCGTATGGGCATTGCCCTTCTTGTTTCACTTGAGTTTTGAAAAAAGAAATCGACTTGTTGGTCGAACATCAGTATTAAATTTGGTGGAGCATACTTTCATCGCATTTCCTACAATTAGTCACGGATATGACGTGGCAGATACTAAGCATTCTGGGTAGCCAAATAAACACACTTCCTTCCCACGTTTACGGAGTGAAAATCGAGTGATTACAAGCGGAGAAACGATCGTTTTTGTGGAGAGATCTGATCTCGCGCAACGTGGCTGACAATCCTGCAGCGATCAGTGAAGGGAGTGATATCGAAGCTGATTCAGATGAGAAGGTCGAAACACTTTCGGGAGACTACTGTAGCGATCGTTTGGGTGCAGAACAGTCGCAGGAGTGGTTTGAGTTCTGGAGGAAGAGGAGGACGAACTCGAAGAGGAGTTCGAAGGATTCCAGGGAGAGTGGAAGTATGAGAACTTTAGACCATGCCTCCGCCATGATTTTCGTCGAAAGGCTGGTTTCGACGCGACGAAAAGCATGGCGGAGGCATGGTCTAAAGTTCTCGTACTTCCACTCTCCCTGGAATCCTTCGGCATCCTCCTCCTCCAGAAACTCAAACCACTCCTGTGACTGTTCTGCACCCAAACGATCGCTACAGTAGTCTCCCGAAAGTGCTTCGAACTCCTCATCTGAATCAGCTTCGATATCGCTCCCTTCACTGATCGCTGCAGGATCGTCAGCCATGTTGCGCGAGATCAGATCTCTCCACAAAAACGATCGTTTCTCCGCTTGTAATCACTCGATTTTGAACTTGAAGGTACCCTGATATTTTGCATACTTTAAGCTTTCAAACAGTGTTTGAATCTTGTCGATATGTTGAATATAAGTTGAGTTATATACTTTCTTGTTGGCAATATCTTTCAAATGGCGAAAGGACAAATTTCTTAGATTTTACATATGTGTACATTATCTGTCATAATATTTTGCCAACTGCTCTGATTCTTTTGAAATTTTAATTGCAAATGTGAAAATGAATCAGCTTCAAGACAATGTAAAGTTTTTACTGTTTCAATGAGAATAAGTTGAGTTGAAGTGTATTTTGGAGCCCAAAAATGATGTGTTCTTGAAAAATTTTCATTTTTGTCATCTTTCCAATTTTTTACAGGAAAATTTTGTACTCTAGGAGCTGCAGTCATGATGTAGTGGAGTAGCTTATTTATTTACCTTTCTAACAGTTTTTAGATCTTGTTTCTAGGATGTGTAGAAGAGAAGAAATAATTTTTTTGAATAAAGATGTTGACTTCTTTTTTTTTCCTGGAAAAACCCTCAGGTTTTAGGGAGGCTTTTTCATCACGCACTGTAGGTCGTAATGGGTTAAAGGGAAAATGAAATGCATACCCTTTTTGACCAATTTGACCTCCTATCTGACCAGTAGCAGAAGCTAGGTTTGTCAAGAACTGCATGAGGATTCTTGTTTGTTTATTTGTCCATTTTTAAAGCATTTGACAAAATATTGTTTTCTTAGGTAATAAATGTTAATGCAAAGTTTACAAATTTCTTAGCTCTTTAGAATGGTGAGGCATAGTGTAGTATCAACAAATGTTTGGAATGCTTCCAAAGTTGATTAGTTGGGAATACATAAAAGCTGCAGAAAACCAGTGCAGGGGAGTGAAGAATCTGGTAAGATCCAATATCAGTGGAAACTTACTCATATAATGGCTGTGATGAAATCCATTATTGTTGTTATTCCATTAAGCAATGAGGATAACACTTTAACTCATCCTTACATACTTTGTCCCCCTGTGGGTTTGGGGTAAGAATTGACCCACTGCGTCTCCCTAAGTGATTCGTAAGAGGCAAATAACTAGGGACACTGTGACTTGATTTGCGTTTACTCTAAACTATTCTAGTGATTTTCCTGCATAATGGCCTTACATAGCCTACAAAGGCTGATAGGCCGTAAAACACCATCCATCCATCCATCTAGCATACTTTGCTTTACTTTACCTTGCAGGTACCTCAGGAGCTGGCCTTCATTCAGCAGGAGGTGATGGTGATATTGGGAACAGTGACAGTGATGTCAGCATTGATGATTTTGAAGATGATGATGCCATGAATTTCTTTGACCTGGACTTTCCGGTTGCTCCTATGTATGAACTGCCCACGGCTGAGACCAGAAATGCGAACCACTTCACTACTGTCCTGACAGCCCTGCAGCTGATCTTGACTGAGGAGGGAGTTGCAGGGGCAGGCGATGGAGGCACAGAGGAACAGCAGATGTTGGCCTTGCTACGGGCAGCCCTTTGTCAGGCAGTGCAATACAGAAGCAATGCACTGGCCCGCTCTGCCATTGAGGGAGACAGGTTCAAGGATCTTGTTGTCCGAGGTAAACACTAATGAAGAAAAAGAACTAGAAAATGATGATGATGAAGGAGACAGTCACAGTGACCTGACCATTATTTTGATGACAACAGTGATAAAAATGAAAGAAATACTAGTGATCAAGACAGTGATGATGAGAAAAGTAGTGTTGATTGCCTACCCAAGCCTACATGTCTATCTATGCCTCTGTTCTTAAGTTGTTGAGCAAGTGAAGAGCTAATACAGTACCCTCAGGGCATAGATGTATCTTCTACATTCATTACGTAATGAGATGCATCCCAAGACTGATTACATTATGGCAGCTCCTTTATTAAAGCAGTATCCTTAATCTTTTTTTAATATTTCATTCGCTTAACTGTTTGCTGTAAATATATCGGCCAGAAACCCGGACAGTGCCTTTTATTCTATAAAATATATGGACAGCCCCATCTTCACATTCTTTTCCACAATGTCCAGCTGTTATCGGTATTGAGTTGCAGAATTATTTTCCAGCTTTTCCTCATTAGTCTTCTGATCAGTGGGGGAGATGAAAGTAGGTTCTCTGCAAGATAATCATTGCCTATATCTTCCTTGGTATTGCAGACAACAGAGTGGCACTGCTGCGAGCACTCTACAAGGAGCTACAGAATAAGCAGGCTGGTGCAGGAGTGGTGAAGGCCAGCAAGAACTTCTGGGCACTCATGAGTCACCGAATGCAGAAAGCTGAGACCATGTGGGCTTTCATTGGTCAGTAGCTATCCAACTTGCCTTACACAAGTGTTTGGAGATTCATTATATACAGCTTTGAAATGTAACAGGTGCATTTACCGTTTGTTCCCAGAGCAGCAGCAGTCAATACCTAGCAAGTGGCAGCAGTTGCACCTGGTCTATTGGTGCCTACTTTCTTGTCAGGATACCTGGCCTTGTGTCCTCAGCAACTGTCATGTGCTGTGTCATGGACTCTGTGTTGTGCCTTTGTTTAGTTCTGTTGTTCCTTTGGGATTTTTCATGCAACTCAGTGAAACAAGTCACGTTATGGGGATGGAAGTGGCCTTATGCTTCAGTCATGCGCCTCGCTTCAGGCAACCCAACTGAAGGGCGATATGTGACCCCTTTTCACAAACTGAGTCTTAGGTCACGGTCGTTCTCCCACAGACTTTTAGTTGAGCTGAAGTGATACAGGATACGCCAGTCAGAAATTGGGTCTGGCAATCTTAACCCATTACGACCCACAGTGCGTAATAAAAAAGCCTCCCTTAAACCTGAGGGGTTTTCTGGAGAGAGAAAAATCTGCATCCTTTATTCAAATTTTTTTTTTCTCTTCTACACATCCTAGAAACAAGATCTAAAAACTGTTAGAAAGGTAAATAAATAATCTACTCCACTACATCATGGCTGCAGCTCCTAGAGTACAAAAGTTTCCTGTAAAAAATTGGAAAGGTGACAAAAGTGAAAAATTTTCAAGAACACAGAATTTTTTGGCTTCAAAATACACTTCAACTCAACTTATTCTCATTGAAACAGTAAAAATCTTTACATAGTCTTGAAGCTGATTCATTTTCACATTTGCAATTAAAATTTCAAAAGAATCAGAGCAGTTGGCAAAATATTATGACAGATAATGTACACATATGTAAAATCTAAGAAATTTGTCCTTTCGGCATTTGAAAGATATTGCCAACAAAAAAGTATATAACTTAACTTATATTCAATATATCCACAAGATTCAAACACTGTTTGAAAGCTTAAAGTATGCAAAATATCAGGGTACCTTCAAAATCGAGTGATTACAAGCGGAGAAACGATCGTTTTTGTGGAGAGATCTGATCTCGCGCAACATGGCTGACGATCCTGCAGCGATCCGTGAAGGGAGTGATATCGAAGCTGATTCAGATGAGGAGTTCGAAGCACTTTTGGGAGACTACTGTAGCGATCGTTTGGGTGCAGAACAGTCGCAGGAGTGGTTTGAGTTTCTGGAGGAGGAGGATGTCAAAGAGGAGTTTGAAGGATTCCAGGGAGAGTGGAAGTATGAGAACTTTAGACCATGCCTCCGCCATGATTTTCGTCAAAAGGCACCGCTATCAACAAGGCCTGGAACAGTAGCTTCCAAGATACCACACAGACATAATCCGAGGCTGTTTTCACGGAAATAGAAATTGGTTACGTCAAACTGAGAGCAGCAGCAAATCTGCTAATAGCTAGTCTTCAAGTACACCAAGTATGAGCTTCAGAATAACTTTGACCATGTTCATAGAAGTCATTAACTTCCCAGTAAAAATGTATAAAACAAATAGCAAGCGGAACAGTGCCACACAGACATAACCCGAGGCTGTTTTCACAGAAATAGAAATTGGTTACGTCAAACAAAGTGCAGCAGCAAATCTGCTAATAGCTACTCTTCAAGTACACCAAATATGAGCTTCAGAATAACTTTGACCATGTTCATAGAAGTCATTAACTTCCCAGTAAAATGTATAAAACAAAGAGTAATGTTTTGATCTCCCGATCACGTTGTGTATCAAGGGAAGCAACTCCATTGGGAAAGTGACGTCCCGGCACTCGTCATAACGGAATGGAGAATAAATACTGATTACCTGAACCGTCTGATGAATCCCTTCAACTACCTATCCTAAATGGTCACCGACCATAACATGGTGTCAGAAGTGGGATAAAAAAACGACGGACAGCCCGAAAACAAACTGTGAGTAAACAAATTCTCTCGCAAGCTTTCCCACTAGTCTCGATCAGCATGGCTTCAGCAACGGGTAACCCTTCATTGAACTGGGCGGCGCGCAACCTCAACGAGGAATGGAAGAAGTTCGAGCAACACGCAAAGCTCATGTTCAAAGGCCCCCTACGTGCGGTTGAGCAAGAAAGCCAGTGCGCATACCTGCTGATATGGGTCGGCGAAACAGGCCGAGAAATTTACAACTCATGGAATTTAACAGAAGAAGAAAGCAAGTCCATCAATACTCTTTATGAAAAATTCGGACAACATAGCCTTCCTCGAAAAAACTCCGTCTTCTCTCGCTACCTCTTCCAAAAACGCGAACAAAGACAGGACGAAACCTTTGACGCGTTCGTCACTGACTTAAGAAATAAAGTAAAAGAATGTTTGTTCGATAAACCGGAAGAACGTGTGCGAGATCAAATAGTGGCAGGCATCGCCTCCACAACCATCAGAGAAAAGCTCCTAAATGAAGGAGACGATCTAAAAATGATGAAGGCCATAGATATTGCCAACACTTTCGAAGTCACACAGAAACAACTGCAATCAATGTCTGTCACCACATCAGTCGACTCTCTTCACACACGCAGAAGCGCCAGAAAACACACAGAGATAAGGCACAAGACTTGCAGAAACTGTGGCGGCACTCATGGCAAGAGGCAGTGCCCTGCATTTGGAAAAAATTGTTCATACTGCAATAAAATGAACCACTTTGCTGCCGTTTGCTTACGGAAAAAGCACAGCAAGAAGATCCACAACGTGGAGAAAGAAGACGAATACGACAACGATGACAGTGACAACCAGGATGGAAAGCTGATGATCGATGCCATCGACAACCAGCAGAAGCACAAAAACGTGGCATACGCTGACATCAAGGTGGGGACCAAAACCATAAGATTCAAGATCGACACTGGAGCTCAAGTCAACGTCATCCCTGTCTCAGTATTCAAGACCCTGTCCAAGCCACCTAAACTGAGAAATACTGATTACCTGAACCGTCTGATGAATCCCTTCAACTACCTATCCTAAATGGTCACCGACCATAACACAAGCAGACTCCCAAGGCCCCGCCACAGTGCGTACGTGACCGCTCCTCCGCTCTAGAGATACATAGTTTGCTTTCGCCTAAGTATCCCTATTCTGCGCCATCCACGTTGCCGTGAAATTACAATAAAACGATTTAGGGATATTTATATTTTCAAAATAAGCAAAAATTAGTCTTCATTCGATTTTAAAAAAATTAAACTTCTACTCCTAAAACTGTTCAAGTTATGCTCACTCAAACAAAGGTGGTGTGCTGTCAGACATTTTAGGAAATCAAGAATCAAAGATTTAACAACTTCATCCACAATCTTTCCTTAGCAACAGGCCTTTTGAATGCATGGATCAGCTCAAAATTTGGCAGGTTGGTAGAGAAAATATATTTCTGAACATACTTGAATCAGTTTCCAAATCATCTTCAGCCATCAGTTCTTGAACAATTTCAACAATCTGCTTCTCTAAAACTGCATCTTCCTCTCCTTCAGAAAAAAAGCACTTCCTCCTCATCAAATCCTTCTTTCATAGCGATTTCAAAAAAATCCATGTCATCATTGTGCTGTGATGACATTGCGATTGAGGTTTGGAATGCCCCCTTGCTATGTGTGTAAACAAAGTCTGGCAGTACCCTACCCTCGACAGTGTTCCTCTCTGTCTGATAAGAGAACCAGACTACCTCGATTGCTTCTGAGCTGCTTACAGCATGTGCAAGAAATCATATACACTTCATCTTAAGATGCAATGTGTGGTCAAGTGTTGCTTACCAAACTGCATCATATGATGCGGTATGTCATCATTGAGTTAAGCTCTTAAATGAATCTGTGCCTTGCTGCCTATTCCTTGATCATGCCTTGGGTTTGTTCCAGGCTACCTGAATCACACCTTCACTGACCGAAAAGAGGGCTACCAAGTTGTCTTTGGGGACTTGATCAATGCTCAGGATCCCTCAAAGATTCCTCTTCTGAAGGAGAAGATCCGTCTCCTGCTGTTGGCCAAGTACAATGACAAGCCCATCTTTGCCAATGGCAATGTCTTCTACCCAGAGGCCAACATCGTAAAAAAGATTTCCAAAGTCATTGGAGAAGAGGTGAGATGTGTGTTTGGTGTTGGTGATGGTGTTGCAATGCTTCCCTTTTGCCAGTGTTACCAGGAGTGTGCAGACTCTCTTGATGTCAAGAGGTGCTTTTCAGAAGTAGATAATGGTTTGGAGTCTTTAAGATGCAGATGAGCTAATTAATAATGAAGATAATTTTCTTCTTATGTTGATAGAATATTAATCTACATAGCTGTCAGTCCTACTTTCAGCTGAGCAGTAATTAATACATTAAATCAATCAATCTTTCCTTTGAATTTTATAGTTAATCATCTAGTATCTTTTCATCAGTTAACCACTTAATCTCACTGTCAGTTTGTCCATCCAACCATTTAAATTGTAACTATCTATCCATCAATGGATCAATCAGTGGATGTATCAGTCAGTTCATAAACTATCCATCCACAGATCCATTATCAGTTAACACGTCAATTATTTTGTTGATTTATTAATAAATCAATTAGTCATTTTGTTAGTCACTCAGATAATCAACACATTGAGGAAGTGATTGACTGACCAATCTGATAATGACCACTAATTTATATCTGTGCAGGAGTGGATCAAGATTCAGTTGGATTTGAGAACAGGAATGCAAATCCATGTGTACCGAGATTCCGACATCCCTAACCGCCATGGCTACAACAACTCCTACCCCTACATCCCCAACGAGGTTCGGGAAGAGCTGGGCATGCCCCTTATGTACTCTGCAGCCTCCAGCGGACACCAAACCCACAAACGCAAGAGACGCCGCTGAGCATCTGGCAGCAGTCTGGCTGCGTCAGCTCTCAAAGAGTAGCAGTAATACCACTGCAGTTGTAGATCTTGGCTTTAGCCTTTTATGTAATGGAAATGCTATTCCTGGAAATCGTGGCACACCTTATCTAGAAACGTTCACTCTTAAGGGGGGACATGGATATGGTCAAAATGTCATTTTGGGGGGATTTTGGCTTACGATCATTATGGAGTTGTTTCAACCCTCTGCAATGTAATTTCAATAGTGTCTCTCTACTTAAAACATGCTAGAAAACATGAAAAAATGCAAAGGAAGAACCTTATTCCTCTGAGAATTTTTGCCTGCACTATTGGAAATACATAGAAGATTCAAAAAGCAAGTTTTCCCAATTTTTTTTTCTTCCATGTTTTCTCATGAACTACTTTTTTTGTACTTGAAATTATGCAGAAAATATTCAGAGCATTGTACAGATCTGTAATTTTCAGGTTTTGCTGCAAATAGTTTTTGAACTGTACATTTTCAAAAAAGAATGAAAATAATGTATTATTTGAATAATTAACAGATGACCTTTTTTTTTGATTGAGCAAAAGTGGTTTTCACTTATTTTCATGTGTATCGTTGAATTTCCATCTATTTTATCCATGTCTCCCCTTAAAAGAGCCGTTTACATAATTATCACAGGAGTCTTGTATCTTGCCCAGATTAATTTTGCTTCGTATTTTTTGTGTTTTTATGGTACTTGTTACAGTGTATTTCATTTGATTAGCTTTAGCATTCTTACCACAGTTGAGATTTGGATAGAGGTTAAGGAAGTAATCATAGCGTGGGAAGCATAACTTGTATTGCTTTGTTGTTTACATCGCTATTGAGGTTTGCTATGATGGTTGGGATTTGTCTTGTTTGCACTGTTGTGTCACTGATTACATTATTTTGATTCATACTGGTATCTTAGCCAGTGGTGTTTGCTTTTGAAAACTTTTGTGCATGCTTTACATAATCTGGCTTCTCATAAAGGGTTTGTAGATTGCCCAGAACTAGGAAGAAAAATATTTATCAGAAAGTGTTTTGAATGTTAATAAGAAAAAAACACACGACAAACACCAAAATCAAAAGGCTTTCGGGCATACGCCCTTCTTCAGTTAATACAGAAACACATAAATGAATAAAGTGTTTTGAATGCTCATTTCTGGAGAAAGATGGAACAACCTTGAATTGAGATGTGTTTTTTCTCATTATTATATATTTTGTTCACTTTTAATATTGTTGATTAATATTGCAATGTAAGAAAGAATGGATTTTAAAATAACTTCAGCAAAGTCTTTGCAACATGGAAACTCAGGAGATGAGAAAACAAGAAAGAAAGGTGACCAACTGATAGTCAGGTATCCCATATATCTGGAATGAGAGAAACGCCTTTTTGAATTACACTCCTGGGTTATGTAACTGACACAGGAAAACACTCTTGTAATGATGTTATCTACTGTTTTGTGTCCGTCGTTATTTCAAGGTACAGATGGCCTATGGGTGAATTCCAGCTGTGAATCATCTGTGAACACTCCCCAAAGGCTGTAAGTCATTACCTGATGATGATGATGATGATGATGATGATGTTTTACTCCTTGTATCACATATATTTTATAACTGTTCAGATTTCTTGATCATTTTGTAACATCTATGATTACCATTTCACATTTTGGATAGTTTTTAAAGTTTATAACTAACAAATGGGAGTTAATGCTTTGAAATGTATAAACTCAGAATTTGCTTATGATATCTTTGCTTTCATTCATGTATCCCTTTTATTACATTTCTTTCATGATGTTTGACTTTTCAACACTGGATTTGAAAGAGTCCTGATTAAATTTCTTTAATGAAGCTTATGTATCCAATTTTTTGCTTGGGGCCGCCCCTGTCTGAGCTACTGCAGTAAGTCCCGAAAGCTCCTCAACCAGGGGTTTCAGCTGACGAGGGGGGCATTGAGCGGCTCCAGCCGTATGTTGGGAGTAATGCTTTGAAATGTATAAACTCAGAATTTGCCTATGGTATCTTTGCTTTCATTCATGTATCCCTTTTGTTACATTTCTTTCATGATGTTTGACTCTTCAACACTGGATTTGAAAAAGAGTCCTGATGAAATTTTTTTAATGTAGCTAAATGCTAATGCTAGCCTGTACAGTTGTTTTCTCGCGTTGATAAAGGAATATTAATGTGGTGTATTATCATTTCAAGAAAGTATTGCTGTACTTGCGTTGGTTTGGTTTAGAAATCAGATAGCTTGCTGCTTGGAACCAGCTGTGCAAGTGCTATGGAAGCAGACCCCGAAAGCACAAAGACCACAGCATTCTTGCTGATGAGGGAGGAATCAGTGTAGCACAGGTTGCATGCAAGTCTTGTGTAAAGCAGTGAGACTCAGACAGGGGAGTTAAATCACCATATAAAACCACACCGTTACCTTTTATCTGAGTAAATGCCTGGTAACTCCTTTTTAATACATAGATGAATATCTAAATGGTTTGACATTGTATCATCAGCTACATGTGTGATTAAAAGTGCTGCTCTTTATACTTGCATAATCTCTGTGTGGAATATGGTACTATACTGCATTGACTAATTGATTGGTGTTATAACCTATATATTTGTGCTATTACAGTTTTCTCTATTTCATAATCGGCCCAGTTTTGCTTGCAATCATATTCTTATGTAGCCAAGTTTTTGCTTCATTCAATAAAACTTAAAGCCATTCAAGAGTCTCTTGCTATATTGGAGGTGAACCAAGGGTACATCTAGAGACTTGTTCAGGAGTACAACGCGCTGAATGAGTGCTTCATGTTGGCAATTGAGCGCTCTTTGCCTCTCCTGAACACATAAGATGTAGTGCAGCGCTTCACTTGTTAAAGGGGAGGTAAATCTTCTGTGCCCCATGTTGTGTTGATAGACGTGAAGAAAGTGTTTTCTTTGCCACAGACATCATTTATGCACGTTTAAATGTATTCTGCATGAATAAAGTCCACTACTGTGTCATCCTTACTTGCCATTACTCGCGCATACAGGGTGCTTGGGGCAAATAAAGCCCGTTCCAGTCCCAAAATAATGTTTCTGAGGGTTATTTTACGCATCGACGGCCAGTGCAGGATCGAAGACGCCATTTTGAATGATGCAAAATCGTCTGAATCACGTTGGATCGGTGAAGCAGAGCGCTGCTCAGCGCTGAGTGAATCACGCCCCAAAATTGCTGTTCAGGAGGGAATCACATGCAGCGCTGAGCAGCGCTTTGCAGCGCTGCGCCTCCTGAACAAGCCTTAGGTCATGACTGTTGTGTGATGGATTTGCATGGAAGTGCCATTTGAACACGGGCATAGTCATGATAGCAAAGATCCAATATGCAAAGATGTACACTCCTGTGTTCTCATGAGCAAAAGCAATTACACTGATGGAGTTACCTCCCTTGTATCCAAGATGCCAGCTGTGCGAGGCATCGTGGTTTGGAACAAGAAAACATGGCACCAACAGGAAGTTAACTTTTCATATCCTTTTCTGTACTTTTGTTAATGTTTAGAGTTTTCAGCTCAACCCAAAAATTGTTCAAACTAACTTTTTTAATTGAGGAAAGTGTTATCAATATTAAAAGAAAAAAGAGTGATTACATATGCCTATTTGCACAGGTGTTCCTCTCTGGAAACGATGCAGTCCATCCACTGGAAATAGTCACACATAATCCACTTTTATCATTTTCTTGTTTTTTTACCTGGACACCTCTCAACAACCAGTTGCAATGTTTCAGTGTAAAATGCAATATGATGTTAGTGAAAGTTTTTGCTTTGTGTCGGCACAATATAATATTATGTGCGTATGTATGTTGATAGAAGACTGATCCGCATCTTCTACTTGGAGCACAAGATGACTGAGATTGTATGGAACATGACAGCAGCACTTGTAGGCCCACAGGAACTTCTGGCGAGTGTCAAGTGACGCAAGCTGGCCTGGTTTGGCCACGTCACCAGGCACAACTCCCTGTGCAAGACTGTACTGCAAGGCATACTAGAGGATGGTCAACAGAGAAAGAGCTGGACGGACAAAGTCAAGGAGTGGACGGCCCTCCCCATGAAAGCTGCTCGAAGCAGCCACCAACAGACCTGAATGGCGGAGGATCTCCGTGTCGTCGTCCCTCATGTCCCCCCGACGGTCAGAGCGGTCAAGGGAATGAGCCACATGTATGTTGATAGATTTATATAGCACCATTTTCAGAACATTGCTCAAAAGCACTGCACAAAGTAAGTCGGAGAAAAGTTTTCAATTTCTTCTTGAATGCATAGTCTGTGGGATGACAAGGGGGAGACCCTTCCACAGTCTCAGTGCTGAGCACTGAAAACCCCTGTCTCCCATAGCCCTGCACTTGCTTGGAGGGTAGGCAAGCAGCTCCGTTTTGGATGATCGGAGGCAGCACTGTGGATGGTGCTCTCTCAAAGAGGTCACAGAGATAACTTGGCATAGAGGCCTTGTCCTGTATGCACCTGTAAGTGAGGGTGCATGTCTTTAAGTGAATTCCCTTTTCCATGCGTAACCAATGTAGATCCCACAGGACTAGGGTGAAGTGCTGCCTTTGGGTTGCCTTCCTGGTCAACCAAGCAGCAGAGTTTTCACACACTTAAGGCGATCAGTTGACTTTGTTGATAGCCGGAAGAGTAGGGAGTTGCAATAGGTAAGAAATGACGAGTGCATGAACTACTCATTTCAAAACATCATCTTTAAATCATTGGTGAGAGGGGGGGGGGGGACAGGGGGGGGGGAACAGAGCAGCAGAGAGAGAGCACACCCTGCTTTACAACAGTGAGTGACAGAGGGAGGGAGAGCGCCCTGTGTTCTGTGATGGTCACATGAAGCCACAGACATGAAGCATATTGGCACATGTTCTTCCACTCTCTCAGACCTTTGTGTTCTCTTTCCACTTATTCCTAACCCACAGAATTGTCAATATTCATTAGACAGTTTCGTCCACAGCCTGGTGATTCTGATTTTGGTGATCAATCACCAAAGTACATGAGAATGATTTGTGAAGACAAAGCTCATTTTTGTTTTTGGCTAGTGTTCCCTTCTTGTAACATTCTCAGCCATGCTCCTTCCTCTAAACTTACATCCTTGAGTAAACAGGGCCCTGTGTGGAATTCTCACCAGCTAAGGCACTAGACACTCTATGCTACACTGCTGTAAATCACTCTAAATGCATCCTAAGATGTGAAAAAACAAGCTGTAATTGTTCCAAACTGTACTAGGATCTTTGGTGGCAATAACCCACAGGAAGGAGATGCCACTCTTTGCATGTTATCATCGCAGAATAGAGTTAGTAAAATCTTTGATGATAGTGTGGCATTTTTGCCAACCTGTCCAAGTGGAAATGAGAGAGGTATAGAAGAGCAGATGTGTGCCTAAACAGATGATACCCTGGCAACACCAGCATCTGTAGATGAAGGTGCTGCACCAGACAGGCCCTGGCGATGAAGGTTTGTCTTGGGCTGACAGGCCTGCAACCCCAGGATTCTGTGATGTGGGGCATGTGTGAAGTGGGGCATGTGGGAAGTGGGGGATGTGGGAAGTGGGGCATGTGATGTGGGGCATGTGTGAAGTGGGGCATGTGGGAAGTGGGGGATGTGGGAAGTGGGGCATGTGTGAAATGGGGCATGTGGGAAGTGGGGCATGTGTGATGGGGGAAGTGGGGGATGTGGGAAGTGGGGAATGTATGATGTGGGGGGTGGGGGATGTGGGAAGTGGGGCATGTGGGAAGTGGGGCATGTGTGATGTGGGGCATGTGAAGTGGGGCATGTGTGAAGTGGGGCATGTGTGATGTGGGGCATGTGTGATGGCCCAAATTGGCCATATTTGATAGGTCTGTGATTTAATGCTCTCCAAATGACCCTCTCTTCCCCCTTCCCCCACCTCTCAGTGTAACTGTTATCCAGATCAGTTACCACGCAGCATTGCCAGTTTGCCCATGTCAAGTTGGAACACATCTTTGCATTCTGGCTGTGGATTTTGTTCTCCTTTGACTTGCTGAAGACATATTTATTGGACTAAATGGGCAAGGAAAAGTGGAAGGCGGTAGAAGAATCAAATGTGGGAGAAATGCTGTTGTTTCAAACACATGGTCCACTATTACCAAATAGGATATGCAGATTTAACAAGTGAAAGGAATGAAGAGCAAAAAGTTGGATTGTTTTGTGTGATCATTTATTGACTTTCAATCTCTAACATAATCCAAAAGATTCAAACATCTGAATATATACTTCCAGTAATCTTTCACACCACACCTAAACAACATGGTTCATACCTGTTCTTAAAATTTCTTACTTCGTATGGTGAGGCCATAATTTTCTTCAAAAACCCTCGAATCCATAATTATACACCATTATTAAATCCAACTGATGTTCACATGTATCCTTCAGTAAGCCAGAAATTGATAGCTGGTGTACACATGTAGACAGCATTCATCAACTATCAAGTCCTAGTCTAGTACAAAGGTCGAACACCTTGAAACGACTGTAGACGTGTAGTATCATTGATTGGCAAGACTAAAGATCATTAAAATCTTTAGCCATTGACAATATCCATGCATCAATGATTCAGGGATGACATTCCTTGAGGGTCCAAAGTTTTTAAAGCAAATCTTCAGAATGTCTAAAGTCCTTAAAAAATGCTTAATTTTATTTACTAATGCCTGGTGTGAACCATGAAGTACTTTCATCATGACAAGGATATGACAGCATTTTCAGTTTGCTTTGGGACATAACAAGACAAACTACATCAAACATAATATGCAACATGGTATGAGATGGCCTGCAAAACAAACTGTCAACAAATATCCACAGATTAAATCTCTTTAGTCATCATTCGTAAACATCCATTCAGTGCATGAGCATCTCGACACACAACAGGCAAAGTTTCTTTCCGCAGAGGCAAATACATGACTTTGCAACACATCTCATCTTTCAGCTACCTGCCTACATCCACAAAAACTGAACTGACGAGACATCTGGTTCATTTTGCAGGCTTTCTCGTGCTAACCCAAACTACTGTCTACAAACAGGTCATTTCACCTGTTGCTACAAGTCATTGAGCAAAACATATACATATATGATATGAATGAAACTACTGGCTCATTTCACTATCACTCTTAAGATCAAATGACCAACAAACATTCAAACCAAACCAAACTTGTCAGCACCAATGATGCACCGTGTGTAGTTAGGTACACATAGAGCACAGGGGCACAATGAGAAACAAACCCTCCTGTACAACAGAACCACACATCATACCATCCACATGCAGATTTTTACAACGTCAGATAAAAGCAACACCATAACCCCAATCACAAAATGGTACTTTCGAAGTACAAAATAACTTGTCTGAAACAACCCCGTACTCACTGATTGCAGATGCCTGTGCTGCCAGTGGCAAAAACCTCCCCATGATCATGTCCCATCCACCCACAGCTGTCTGCTCAGGCATGGACAGCCAACAGAGTGCTACAGGCAGTGTCAACACTAACGTAGAAAACAGAAGAGTAATGCGCTCTTTAACATAGCAACTGTACACCAACAGGCTCAAGAAGTCGGTTCTTACTTGCAGAATGCTCTGGTTGTTTCCCATGAGGTATACAAGAAACTTCTCAAATACTTTTTAAAGCTATTATAATAATTGTTAGGTTCGTACTTTATTGTAGTCATTGTCACTGTGCCATTTCTGATGGAGAGCATCTAACGGCAGTGCTGTTTGCAGACGGGTGTGCTGTCCTTTCATTATCCATGAAAAGATAGAAACCACCCATGGTTACGGTCAGCTATGGTTATGAAGTTTCTATGGTATGTTTTTTTCCTGAAGTTTCCTATCAAGTTGCCCCTTCCTTTAACCATATGACCACTCCAGCTTGAATCTTCTTTGCTTGCAACTTGCTAGCACCTGCACCAGTAGCATTAAATGACCAAGCCAACATATGGTTGAAAAACAAGACCACAGACTGACCTCCAGACGGTGAAACCCAAGAACTCCTGTTGCCCATACATCTGCACATCCACTGAGAGGCAGATTCAGCGTTGCCCTACAGGTTTTGAGCTACCCATCTGATATGCCCAGATCTGCCTGGGTTCCAGAGTGATGCAACAGCAAACTGCAAACTGCCCCCCTGCAGTCAAAAGGCCCTGCACTATGTCTGTTAACCTAATGCAATCCTACCCACAAACTCCCATTGCCTTGAACCACTGCACCTTAACTGTATACTTCGTGCTGCTCATCTAGAAACCCTTACAGCTGTGTATGGTTTTTCTGGACATGACCCATTTTCTTTACCCTGTGGGTTGGGGGTCATGATAGACTCACCGTGTCTCCCTACACTATTCATAAGAAGCGAATAACTAGGGACATCATGACTTGAATTGCGCATACTTGGAACTATTCTAGAAATGTCCATGCTTAATGACCTTACATAGCCTACAAAGGTTGATAGGCTGTCAAACTCCATCCATCCATCCTTTACCTACAATTCTAGAAAATTCCTTTCGTACCCAAGTGCCTTAGTTCAAAAAGGGATACACAGGCTGAGCCGTCAACTTCCTGATTAACATCTAGGTGCTTAGTGTTGATTAACCGAAACTGACTGCCACTGTGTTCCCAATACATGATATAATTCCTGTAAAAATTGCAGTCTCAAAAACGAATAATAAAGTCTCAACAGCAAAAAAAGTGATGGGGACATAAGCATGGGAAGGGGTTGTTTTGTGAAGCATCCTCCTACATTTTCATACATGCAATGCTGAACATGTGCTGGAAATTATTGCCTCAAATCACAAATTAGCTCATACATAAAACATCATTTCATGCTTGATGCTAAAGCTAACCTGCAAACATATACATCCTGGTCTTGTGAGTTGTACTGGGTACTTTTGCTGTATCACCTTGGTCCAAAATAGAAGAAAGCATTAAGCGGATAATAAAGTTTCAGAGCCTGTCAACCCCTGAGGAGTGACAGTGATATATGTACTAAACATGAGACAAGCACACTTGCCACATTAAGTAAATGTGCCAGCATCTGTTTGAGATAACATGCATGACTTAAAGCAATAAACTCAAAGAGCATTAGCCATACAGAACTAACACAGTAGATCCCTTTTTGGTTAAATGGATTATCTGTTTTTTCCTCAAATTGAAGCCCAACACCATAAAAAAGCAGCCCTCAACTAGTCAAGAGAATCATTCAAAATCTAGCCTTGTACCCCTCTCTTCCTTGTTCTCTGCCTATAACTACAGCAACATGTGAAAATCCCACTACTACGTCAATCCCTCAATGTGAGATGTACTACAACAGTTAATACATTTAGAACACGAGAGCAGTATGAAGCCTAGCCCATACCTATTGCATAAAATTTCTACAAATTATCTCTGTATGTAAATCCTGTACAATTCAATCATTCAGCAGCAAACAAGGCTTGATTATCTTTATGATATTTAAAAGATTACATCAGAAAAGGCACCAACAAACCCAATGTACTCTGTCAACATCAAAGAAGTCTACAGGCAACTGCACAGGGCTAAAATTAGGATCCCATCATAATTTCCACCCACATGTAAAGCACACTTTTCAAACAAGTTCATTTCCACAAAAAACAATCAAACACAGACATGCAAATACATAAAAGTTCCTTTCTTGAAATAAAACATGGGCTGGTTGACAACAGATGAAAAGACCAATCGAGCAAAGTTCAAGAGCAGATCAAGGATAGCAGATCAAGGATGACAGAAGATGAAAACATACACTATCACAAAGCAGAGGCAAAATAGTGACCATGTTTTAACCAATTCAATACGGCCCTAATGCGTTTGTGGAAGGAGAAAAAAAAATGTAAACCCTAATTTATGTTTAATGAGCACGCCTACCACACTCAACATGTGCTATTCTCTTGGCCCCTGGGCTGACAAACATGCTTCCACCGCTACAAGAAAAGGTGACAGCCCAGTCTGCACAGAGCAACCTTCCTTACCCCCCATGTCCCACTGCATATGCATGAGCAAACCATATTTCCTGATGGCCCATAGGAAAGCGGGGAGTAGAGAGGGAGTATTCATCGGGGTGCAGTGAGCATGATGATTAAAAACAAATTTAAGGTAATAAATTTTACTCTAATTTCACACCGTACAGTACCCCAACGTGTGCTGACTGCATTTAGAAGGAGGAGGGTCCTATCACACATTATTCAGCAGATGCAGACTGGGCAGACATCACAACTTGGGAGACACCAGCTGACATGACTCCAACATCCCCTCTCCATCTGGCTGTGTTTCTGAGCTAACAAGCTACCTGCAGATCTCCAGTGCATAGCATCCAACACTTCCTGCAGTGAAGACAAGAGGCTGGTTGCCAGGGAAGCTGCCCAGTCCCCGACTTGCTGAGCTCTGTCAAGAGGCACTCCAGGCAAGATGTCTGTCTGACTACTGCCCAAGTGGGTATTGGTTCTTTTGATCAGGGTGGCCAGCCAGTGTGAGACCGTTTGTCTTTGCATGTCCCTGGTTCATGGTTCGTTTAGAAAAAGAGGTAGCATTTTGATGTGGAGCAATATAGGCTAAAGCCATCTCTGTAGCGGCACACAGCCCATACTGGACAGTTGGCCAAGACTGAGTATTAATAAGTAGGAAGCAAATTCCAACAGGAGAAGGGTCACCCGGTACCAGATTCTTGGCCAGGAATTCCAGTTGAGGTGGAGGGTGTTTGGTCAAGACTGGGGTCCAGGAACGCAGTCACAGACTTAAGGCAGAGTTAACATTTCATTGACCCTGTGGCAGGGGCCTTGTGGCGTGGTGCTGGGGGGGGGGGGAGACACCTTCTCTGAATACCCCCTTAAGAGCATTTGGACTGGCACCAAAGAAAAATTTGCTCACTAATGCAGTGGGGATTGGAGATAATGGAGGTTCCTCCATGCCGAGGGAATAGCACACGTTGGGGTAAGATGTGAAGTTATCTGTGTAACTAACATAATGGGTGGAGAGAGAGAGAGAGAGAGAGAGAGAGAGAGAGAGAGAGACAGACAGACAGACAGACAGACAGACAGACAGACAGACAGACAGACAGACAGACAGACAGACAGACAGACAGACAGACACACACAGACAGACAGAGACAGAGAGAGAGAGACAGACAGACAGAGAGAGAGAGAGAGAGAGAGAGAGAGAGAGAGAGAGAGAGAGAGAGAGAGAGAGAGAGAGAGAGAGAGATGAGCAAGGACCTGTAATTCATAACATACTGTTTCAACTTTCACCAACAGCAGAGCAAATGGTTCCTTCTCAATATAACAATGTGGTTTTTCAATGCTTTATACAGCCTGTACCTCAACAATACCTCCATCAGCTGGATGGCTGTGGTTTTAGTGCTTTCAGGGCCTGCTCATCTACAGATGTAAAGGCTATCAAATCTTGACACCAGCCACTGCTTGTAAGTGGATAGCCCAAAGAAATGCAACCACGAACTGCAAAAAGTTTCCTTGTAGGCATTGGTTGTTGAAACATCTGCCCCTGATGTACTGCAACTCATACGTTTCATTTTTAGCAGTGCTGCCATAATTTTCTGAATTCTTTGTGGAGCAAACTATTAACCTCTTAGCAAGAGACAAAGTAGCCCCTATAATTAGAGAGGTAACAAATAAATGATCTTAGTTTTTGACTGGATGATCAAGGACAGTAACTTTGCATGTCTTAGGACACATACTTTTAAACTACCATAAACACTTGCATATGCATATCTGTCATGTCCAATGGTAAGCAATGCATTTAACACTGCAATACTGCCCTCATTACAATTGGTTGCATGACATGGAATGCTCAAAGCATGACCACATGCAAAATCAGCCAAGTTATTCAGTACATTTCCTTTCTGCATTTAATTCAAAACTCAATTGCTAATGCAGTGCATATTCTTACATTATCAGTAAGTAACAGTAACAGATTCAAAACTAAATATCACAACAGTGGCTTATCATCCCAAACTGAACTGACAAAAGGGAAATGAACAAATGAAGGGCAACACCATCTCCATGAAATAGAGTATCTGATGCCAAAATGAATAGCTTCTTTTTCCAATCAAAAAGTGCCAAATTTAAAGGCTGTTTCAATCATTCAACAAGCTTTGCATACTTCCACAACCTAATGACAGCATTTCATCAGTACATACAGACCATCTATGACCAGTCATTTTACCTCATTCTAATGTGAAGGATGAGGACCAACCAATTGCAGGCAGCTAATGCTCTCTCTCAGCTGGCCATTGATGCAGAACCCACACACCTGTCAATGTCAGTACATTGTAGCTTCAGAGCCAGCACAAACCAGACACAGAAATGACTAGTCTAGTCTCCTAGCCAGATCAACTTTCCTCAACATCGCTTTTTCTGCTCATGATGTATATATCCACACACAAAAAAATGTTTGACCAGTTATCCCATCACCTATATAAACGCAATTTCCAAGTAGCACCACCTCATCACCATTTCCCATGATTCCAGACTTTACAATGAGTCAAGTCATTTTTAGTCATCTGCTTTTGTGCACTCCAACTCAACTGAAGGGGATGGTGTGCATCAGAATACAGAACTGACAAGAACATATGAGGAAATAGAACGTGGAGATCATTCAGTTGCATTGACATGAGGAAACACCCTTAATCCAGCAGCTTCACTAAGAAATCAGGCCAGCATTTTCCCACCTCCTATGGTGGATTGGAATGACACCAAAAAGTAGAAAGAATGACAGCATTCTTCTCTTCAAAATGCACCAGCTTGAATGCAGAACCTTCATGGACCTTGCGTGCGAACACGGTGCAAATTGGTTCCTTTTGACTTGATCTCTTCACACTGCCATCAAGCAGTGTGCCACCCCAAAAAGTCACTAACAATAGTGGTAACGATGATGATGATGCTGGTTGGGTGCAAGACATTATCATCGTTATCAGCATTGTTTTCGACAGCAATCAGCCCTGTCTCATCTCTCTTGTGCAATGGCAACCATGCAGTTGTGCCACAAGCAGTCTTGGCCAGTGAATGACTTCAAGACTGCAATGTCCTAGGTAGTGGAACACTGATATGCCTGTGCAGCACAGTCTCGTTCAGTCCCTCTTTTCCTTGTCTATGTAGTCATACTGAGAACAGAGAAAAACACATTCAATTAAGAAATTTGTTAACATCGTTTGCAAAAGGTGAATTAGTTTATTCCATATGATGTTTAGTTGTGGACAGATCAGACAAAAGACATGATCTATACTTATTCATGTATTATCAATGAATTACAGATTTTTTTCATTCATCTTTAAAACAAGCACTTCACTCTGTGTGTGTGTGTGTGTATGTGTGTGTGTGTGAGTGTGTGTTTGAGTGTGTGTGTGTGTGTGAGAGTGAGTGTGTTTGAGTGTGTGTGTGTGTGTGTGTGTGTGTGTGTGCGTGTGTGTGTGTGTGTGTGTGTGTGTGTGTGTGTGTGTGTGTGTGTATGTGTGTGTGTATGTGTGTCTGTGTGTGTGCGTGTGTGTGTGTGTGTGTGTGTGTGTGTGTGTGTGTGTGTGTGTGTGTGTGTGTGTGTGTGTGTGTGTGTGTGTGTGTGTGTGTGTATGTGTGTGTGTGTGTGTGTGTGTGTGTGTGTGTGTGTGTGTGTGTGTGTGTGTGTGTGTGTGTGTGTGTATCCCTAAACTCACATGTAGATGACAATTTTTTTAAAGCAAACTCGACCTTTATCTACTGGTGGCACATTTAAGCCTTGGTCCAATCAAAGAAAGAGGATTCTGTGCCATTGTAAATATGCTCAACTTGAGTAATAATGACTGATGAAGATCAGCACTAATGATACTTCTCTCTTCCAACCCCTCATCTCCTTTCCTCATGTGTGTGCTAACATTAGTTGTCCACTACAAAACAATTTTCAGGCAAAGGCCAAAAGAAAGTTAAATTTAAATTTAAAACTTAGGTTAACATCTGAATGTTGAAGTCAAATCTGCTGACAGCTGAAGCTCCTTGAAGTGCAAGTGCCATAAACTCACCATTGCCAGCTGTCGGCCTATGTTGCCCATTGTTACACCACCCGAGAAGAAAATGCAGGGCAGCCAGGAGCGGACAAACAAGAAGTCAGGTTCTGTATACCTACAAACAAATATATATATATATAAAATAAACACACACACACACACACACACACACACACACACACGCACTCAGATATTTGCTTAGTGATGAGAGCAAAGGGCATGGCAATGAAGAATAAATAACAACGGCAACAATGACTGTAAAGACTTCCATCCCTCTACATTTACCATTGTCCTTGTGAGACTCTGTACGTCTACTTTACAGAGCAGAAACTTTCATTTTAATTTTCATTCCAATAAAGATGATTTTCTCCTACCTGTAAACACCGTGGTAGACAAGAAGCTGGGTGACAAAGGTGGCCAGAACAGCGATGCCAACACCAAGACCGAAGCCACTGCGAGAGCGATCAAAGAGCCACCATAGACCAATGGACATGGCCGCAAGGGTGACTGACAACTGCATGTTGTTGGCAAAGTCAATTTTCTATGTGGAGTCAAGGCTACAACTGTAAATTCAATGAAATTAACATCAGTTATCATTACATAATTTTAGTGTTATTTTTAAAAGCAGTAAATGCTTCTCAGTTGAGGGTCCTAAACTCTGGAACAGTCGATAAACTTGTTGGAAACCTGACTCATTTGCAATATTATTTATTAAAAAACAACTCACAACTGACGAGTTCCAAACCTGATTTGTTAAAGCTTTGAGTGTGCCTGGACATGAGAATAGTGAATCATAAATGAGAAAGAACACATTTATGCCTATTTTTCCTCAAATGTGACTGCTTTAATTGGTTCATATTTTTCTTTCCTTTCAACATCACTTATGTTCAAAGCCATTTTGCAATCCAATGTCTTCTTTCAAACAAATTGAAGTGCTTGTCCTCACAGACTACAGTCATCTGAGTGAGAAAATACTTCATCCTCTTCCCAAAAGATAAACAAGAAGGGCAAAGCCCATACAACTCACATGCTTGACCTTGACCTTTATATGACCTTGACCTTCAGGTGACCTTCAAGGTCAAGGTCAAACAACTAAACCTACCAATGACATCATACACAAAGAAATGCTTTACACATTTTTCCTACCAAAATACATGTGACCTTCACCCAATGTCAAGGTCATCCAAGGTCATGCAACACAAAGCTCTTAATTCAAGACATAGGAAGCACAATGGTGCTTATTGGCACTTTCTACCATGAGATATAGTCACTTTTAGTGGTTCACTACCCCATTTTGGTCACATTTCATAAGGGTCAAAGTGACCTTGACCTTGATGATATGTGAACAAATGTGTCTCATGATGAAAGTATAACATGTGCCCCACATAATTATTAAGTTTGAAACAGTTATCTTCCATAGTTCAGGGTCAAGGTCACTTCAAAATATGTATACAATCCAACTTTGAAGAGCTCCTGTGACCTTGACCTTGAAGCAAGGTCAACCAAACTGGTATCAAAAGATAGGGCTTGCTTTGACCTATATACCACTTGTAGCTAAGATCGCCATTCTCAATAACGTGGGAGAAAATTGGGAAAATGTGAAAAATGACTGTTTTTGAGACCACATTTATGGCTCCTGTGACCTTGACCTTGAAGCAAGGTCAAGTCACTATGTATGTTTTTTGAGGCCTTGTCATCATACACCATCATGCCACATTTGGTGTTGATAGACTTAATAGTCTCCGAGAAAAATCAACGTTTAAGTTTTTTACGCCCGGACGCCCGGACGGACGGACAGACGGACGGCACGGCTGAGTACATAGACTCACTTTTGCTTCGCATGTGAGTCAAAAAGGCTATCAACATGACAGATGTCTGATAGGTCAAACACATTTTCCGATAAGCTTCCAACATACAAAAATCAACAAGGCAGTACTTAAATTATGATACAATCTTCTGCAAGTAAGTCAGACACCTGTACTTTTCCTTCAGCAGACAAGGATACAGCACTGGCATGGTTGATGCCCACAAAGACAGCCACGCAGCGCATGACACTGGACCATTCACGCTTATGGGATGGGTTTTCTTCAAAGTGCCGATCCAGGAAGGGGTACAGAAGTCCAATGATGGCTGCAAAGAAAAGAAAAATCATAATGAAGCAAGAAATGATGTTGCCCACACTAAAATTTCAGCTATTGGTAACTTCTGTTCAAAATGAAACCCAAGGCACTAATTCACTCAAACTGAGCAAAAGCAATAGGGCTGTCCCCGACTTTGGGCGGAGGAGGCCCTGAAAATCTGCAGCCAGACGCCTGTAATGAGGGCAGCATCAGGCATCTCTTGCTTTTCTCCAAGACAGTGTTTTGGATTTTCAAGTTTTCCTCTTTTCTACAGCATTGCGATGTTTCCGTTCCACCAATGTGCAATGTTCCTGACAGTATCAAAATATATTGATTTTGTCATTTTGTTGTCATCTCTTTTCAGTATAATAATATCATGTGATTGCTGAGTATTAACTTTCCGTCACCAAGTCTTCACTTTTTCCATTGATAATAACTGTACCTCTAACAAGCATCAACTCTAGAGCAAGTCGGGTCATGATTTCTCTAGTCAGCAGCCTCTTACAAAGTGCACCGAGAGACACTGTGGGTCTATCCTTACCCCAACCCACAGGGAATCTCTACTCACGTGATGCACTGAAACACTTAACTGGCCATCATAAGTAGCCTTTCCTCAGGACACAGTAGTATAGCATACCAGACCCAAAAGAGGCCCTCACGATATCCTGTGATAATGACCCCTTTCCTCACTGCAGACTTCTTTTTGTCAAGCAAAGAACGGGGGGGGGGGGGGGGGGGGGGGGGGGAAGGAGCTGCCCTGCTAATATGAAATTTAAATACTGATGCTCAGTAACACCAGACTTTGACACCCTTGATAAGGTGCATCATTTACATGCAGTGGAGCACATTGCCTACCAGTCAGGGGTCAGCCCTCTGTCAAGGCTGTCATGGCCTGCTACACTCCTTTGTACCCAGGGAAATCCTCCTATAGAGGCGTGGCAAACTCCCGAGATAGTGCAGGTTATCACAGTCACTGTGCATGGCAAGGCAAGGTGCTATATACTCATGACTTATCAAATGCGGATGACAAGCAATAGCACCAGCAGGGATCATATCTGGTGAATCTAATCATCTCGTACACCTCACTGCAACATGCAGCAAATATGCAAACTCTGATTTGACTAGACTTAGATAATTGTCTCGCACTCCTGGCTGTGAAACTGATGTAAGAGAGGTAAACAACAAAAGGAAAATGCATCCCAAAAAAAGAGAGAAGAGTATCAGAACAGCAAGTCTCATCGATTCCTTCAATAAGTCCTTGTTCGAGGTGCTTTGTAATATGCCAACAGAAAAAACAGTTGTGGTTATGGTAACATGGCAATGAGAAAAAAAGAGTGAGCCTGAACACACACACAAAACTTTATTTTAAAAAAATTAAGGGGCCAGATTGAACATAAATCACAATTTCTCTTTAGCAGAAAAAACTTTCCCACTTTAACAGTAAATTCATTGAGTGCTCATAAGCATAAGGCAGGAAAGATGGGACACACACAATTCATTTATTACCATCAATTTCTTTATTCCTTTTTTTTAAGGGGAAAGAAAAAGTTTACAGATGGCAGAAAAAGAGGGTTGGCCAGGTTACAGTCAGCACAACTCCCCCTCCCCAAATCACTGTTCCCTATTGTTTTGCAATCATCATAGATAGTAGATGTCCTGCCAAGGAAAACTTACATCTTCAAATATTTCTTTTCATTTAAACAACAATCCCTCATGAAGCGAGTAGCCTTGCAGCTGCATATATTATGCATGGTCAAGTCGATAACTGAATCAATAAGTACAGCAACAGTCCAGAACTTGGGCTAAGACAAATGTGCAAATGATGATTCATCCCCACCCCAACTCCCTACTTTCTAAATATTTTCACCAGTACAAGATATAGTTATTATTGGAATGCCTGCTTGCACTTTCTAACTTTAATTATGATGATAAGCATGCTTCACACCAAGCTGTAAAGAACAGGAAAAAATAACAGTGCCAGTTGGAACATATATTTTCTTTCTATTAGCTTTTGAGGCACATTAGTAGAGTGGGACCAACTTGCAGCATACAGTGACTGGAGAACTACAAAAATGCAAGATGACCAGGAACAAAACAAATCGCTACCCGTTTACCCTTACCAGAGCAAAAAGTATTTTCAATGAGTCAAAACGTACTTTATCCTTGCCTGAACATAGTTAGCATGCATGGTATTATGCAGATTATTATTGACTATTTGAGGCTGCATAACAGAAAAGCTATAAGCATTTAGATGACTGCAACTGATTAATTGTCAGTCCTAGGTCACTTCCTGACAATCTGCCATCTGCCATGTTTGCTATATTACAATCTTTATTTCATTCTATTTTAAAATATTTTAGAATCAGTGGTGGTGTTGCTGAAAACATCTCTGTTGATGACACTTTGACAGGGACATGTTTGCACCTACCTCCTCACCTCCGCCTGTGACCCTGTCTGGGGTATAGGCCGCCAATCAGCCCCCTCCAGGCATCTCGGTTCTGGGCGAGTCTTTCCAGCTGCCCCCACGTCTTTCCCAGCTGCTTTGCGTCTGCCTCCAGATCATGGTGCCAGGTGTTCCTAGGTCGCCCTCTCTTCCTCTTCCCTTGTGGGTTCCACGTGAGGGCTTGCCTGGTGATGTTGGAAGCAGGTCTGCGAAGGGTGTGGCCTATCCATTGCCAGTGTCTCTGAAGGACGTCTTCCTCAACTGGCTGTTGCCTGTTTCTCAGCCATAGTTCTTCATTGCTGATTTTTTCTGGCCAGCAGATCTTGAGGATCTTCCTGAGGCAGGTGTTGATGAAGACTTGGATTTTCTTCATGGTGGTGATGGTGGTTCGCCAGGTCTCTGCTCCATACAGCAAGATCGGCTTCACGATGGTATTGAAGACCCTGATCTTTGCAGTAGTACTTATTTCGCTGGACATGTTTGCGTTCACCAGAAATTGGCACTCCATCACTTCAGCACCAGGAATGACTCTTGAGGGTCAAATCTTCATTTTTGTCTTGCCGGTGTCATGAAGCAAAGTAACCTCTAAATGGCTTAGTGTTACTTGTCCATCCTGCAGTAGCCTCTGATTTCTTGTGGCCAAGAGCCTCAACATGGCACTTCCAGCTTGAAATACTGTCATGGTACACTGTATTGGTCGACCAGTGGCTAGCACAATGTGCAACACACATATATCGCACCTTTCATGAATTCAACAAGATATGGAAACTTTCCCTTGTATTTTAGCAGAAATGTTTGCAATGATGGTGCATACTTTTTCTTCACTTGCTTGACTATAAACTATTGCTATATTCATCAGTTATGTGTATTTTCCAGCACAATGCTTCCCTGCCACTTTTCAACAGAAAAACCATAACCAGCACACACAAAACACTTCATTTCACTGGTAGACCTAATATCATCAACTAATGAGAAATAAGATTTCACAATCACTTAATCCAAGGGACATAACCCCACACAGCAAGTAAAATGACATTGCACAGAAATCTTTTTGAAAGACTTTTGAAAGTGTAGTTTTCTAAAGTAGAATTCATAGTTTTAATACAGTGAGTGAGTGACCCATAAGACCATAGATGGTCATAATTGTACAAACTACAGTCAAATCATAGTGGTAAACATATCTGCAGTCAGCTCATAAGGATCACATGAAAATGTTACTCTACTGAGCATAAGCCTACTTCATGGGGTTCCTTGGATTTTGATGCATACCCCTGCAGCACAGCTAGAGACTGCCCCAAGCAGTGGATTACTGGGAAGCTTGAACTTCTTCCCAGTGGACAGTGCATACAAGGAAACATGCATACACCAATAACTTCAGCTACGTGCTGCTGGACCAAGATTGAGAACCACCAGGTGGCACCACAATCCTACTTAGGGATGAGCCAAATAGCAGACTTCACAGACTTACCAGCAGCAGTGCCACAGCTGGGTGGAACCCACCAGGCAGATGAGAAGAGTGATGCTAGGACTTCCTCAGGAAACACAGTCACTCTTCGTTGAACTTGAAGCAGGTTCAGGACCAGAGCAAAGAAGACTCCCACAGTAAAGAGCACCCCAGCTCTCACTATCAGAGTTGATACTGAAGACATGGTCACCTGCAAAACACATTCCCAGTAAATATATATATAGTTTCACACAGTTTACGGTAAAGATGTAAAGCAAAATTTCATTACACAGATATTCATAACCAAAAGGTATCATGCTCACTTGCAGCACTTGAACATTGATACATGAGCTTTAATTCCTGTTGTTGTACAGTTCCAGTTATCCAAACAAGCTGGCTGGGAATAAGTGCAGGATTACCTCACTTAAAATGTCCAAGGAACAAAATAAGAGATTTTCATCATAAGGGGAAAGTAAATCATATGAACATCAAAACTGATGATTGTTTCATCACTCTACACATTGTAAGGACATGGCTACATTTACAAATGGAATGATGTTAGCTCACTTTTTCCTTTCTTTAGTGGTAAGCTTCTGCGAGAGCACTTAAGAATTGACAGCAACCTAGAGCAACTCATCCTGATCATAAGCTCAGGCCCGTAGTAGAATGGTTTTGGGATGCGTACCTAATAGTCACTCTACAGTACTAACTTACCAGAATACTCCCTAGAGATGTTGCCACTTGCATTCAGTTCTTTTATTTATTCCATCAGCTCTAATGAAAGAAATGACTCATTTCTTTTCAAAATCATTACCCTCTTAGTAAGGCCAGGATGAAAAAAAGGGCCAGAAGGTCAGCCTGAAGTTTCTATGTATTCCAATCTCTGCATCAATCTATGGGTAAGTGCGTCACACAAGGGGGTCTCTCTCTCTCTCTCTCTCTCTCTCTCTCTCTCTCTCTCTCACACACACACACACACACACACACACACACACACACACAGACACACAGAGGGGTTTTTTCTCTTTGTGAAGTATGTAACCAGAGGGTGATGTGAACCTAGGAAAACATGAAACTGAAGGTAAGATTAGTGAAGAGAGGGAGCAGGGAATTGTATTTTACCGGAGTACCACAACTCCTCAGACTACAGCTTTACACTGGTAATGTATTTTTGTCAAAAGTTTCAGCTTCTACTGGTCTAGGTTGACTTATCAGCCCGCAGTCTATATCGACAACTAATACTATTGGAAAGCGGGGTTCCTAGGCTTGGCGTGCCTAGAGCCAGCTGTTGGGGTGGAATAAGTCTATCCATGAGGCATGATCGCCTGCATTATACTGGGTCGCCTTAGACTATTTGCTGAAATTAAGTTTTCACAATGTAAACACCATGATCTCCACTCGCAAAAACAAAGCATTCATGTGTAGAGAAACAATAAAAGCACTCTTACCCCAAAAAATAATATCATCAGGGTATCAGGAACAGCAGTTTTAAGTTGATCGAAAAACCGGTAAAGTGAAAATACTGTTTCTGTTGTCAAACTATTTTCCAAGATTTATAAGCCTCTGAACTGTTTCGGGAGACATAGCAGGCATACTTACAAGTTGAGCAGGCGAGACGATAACGATAGGCTACAAACGAGGATGCCTGGACCTCGAAGAGGTCTATAATTCTCCGTTACAGGCGCGAGATGTGCGATCTGTCGTTCCCACTGATACACAAAGGTCTTGTCGTGATATTTACAGCACAGTCGTTTCACTGGCGTCACACGACATCAACATGCTCGGCTGACGCATAGCAGCCAATCAGATGGCAGCAGGCTTCACGTGTTACCTCCCGCCTTAGCCGCTACCCATGACGCCACAGACAGCTGAAAGGTCAGTCGGGCCTGGGTAAAGAACGAGCCCCCCCCCCCCCGAAGCGAGCGAAACGAGGCGTAAGCGCGCGTGGACGAGCGCAGCCCCCAAAATACGAGCGAGCATAGGAATTAAACATTTTTTACTTTGTTCATCGCTCAATATATGGCACGCAAAGAAGAAGAAACAGTCCATTTTCCACCGTCGTCCTCAGCTAAGGCCCTACTACGAGTGGAGTCCGGATATATGACGGGTGGGTGTCGCAGCCGTTGACCCTGCTGAAGTTGGGGGGGGGGGGGGGGGGCCTGGGGGGCAAAGATATATAGGTTACACCAAAGATAGCATTAGCTCATTAGCTCATTGTTGTGAGGATCGAGACACGTTGCGCCCCAAGCGGCTAGAACTATGGGGAAGTAATCACAACGCTTAGAGACATGTAAAAGTGCTTGTTTGTCGACGCGTTTCTGATGCGTTCCGATCATGTTTGTGAATACATTTACGGTGTAATGTGTAATAAAATGATTTGCTGCAATAATGGGGGTGTTTTGGCTTTGTTTTTTGTAGCAGGCGTTGTGAAATCGAAATATTTGGTTCATCGAAATGGATGGTTCTGCGCATGCGCGTGAGCCTATAGTCCGTTTAAACATTGCTCTGTCAGTGGAGACGCTACTGACTTCGCACGCCCGGGAGTTATGCCAAAGATCCGGCCGCGTTAAAGCATGCAAAAATATTAATTAGATTAAAAACTAATCGAAAATAGTCATATTAGACTGTTTTAACGTATACTTTCTGCACAAAACCCACAGAAGATAAGTAAACAAACCTCACCGTATGTACCTAGATGGCTAGCAGACGAATAATCTTTGTCTCCACTGACAGAGCAATGTTGAAACGGACTATAGGCTCACATTTCGATGAACCAAATATTTCGATTTCACAACGCCTGCTACAAAAAACAAAGCCAAAACACCCCCATTATTGCAGCAAATCATTTTATTACACATTACACCGTAAATGTATTCACAAACATGATCGGAACGCATCAGAAACGCGTCGACAAACAAGCACTTTTACATGTCTCTAAGCGTTGTGATTACTTCCCATAGTTCTAGCCGCTTGGGGCGCTGCGTTTCCGAGCGTCTTGTAACTTTCTATAGCAAAAAGATCGGCATGAGCTATCTATGTGTACGCTGATAATCTAGTGGGGGGGTGGGGTGGGGGGGGGGGGGCGTCAGGGTCAAGGGAAGCAACTCCGTCATAACTCAATCACACAATCATGCGTGTACAATTATGTATACGTGTATCACTCTCATCTTGTGACAAAACAACAACATGAATGATAAAAGACTGAAAATAACAGGTCAATCAGAAACAAAACTAACCGAACAAAGAAAGAAAAATGATGGGAAACCAAAATTCAAGATTAACGTGAGGTGGAACAGGTGGGCTGAGAGTGAAAGAAGCGGGTGATGTCTGGCTGCACCATTGAAGCGAGTGCTGCTTTCTGAACTGCAACGCTAACATCATCAAGTTTCTAACTGCCGATAACCACGAGCCAAGGGCCAACTCAACGTCCTCGTTTTTGCCGGTTCGTTTTCGTTTTCGCGACTTGTCTGGGATGGTGGCAGCGGTGTCACGAATTTCCGCTTCATTTGCTATGATCCTCTCGAGTGTTCTCATCGAAATCCCCATCTCTGCAACAAGTTTTTGTCTTGGTTCTCCGGACTTTATTCTGTCAAGCATTTTCAACTTATCATACAGAGAGGTTGATCCTTTTTTTTGGTGTGGCCATGTTGGCAGAATTTGAGCAAGGAATGACTGTCTTACACTTGTGAGAGTGAGATCGTCTAGCCTGTGAACACTTCTCTCACCCTCTCGCGGCGTTGCTGCACTCACTGTGGCGGGAAGATTAGTTGTCAAAGTTGTCACTTGGTCTCAGCTGACCCGCCATATATAAGCGTGCTTGCCGTCATCAGACCCTGAGTTTTTAGTCATACAAATAAGGGACTAATGTAAAACTAGGCACAGACTTTATCAACATAAAACTACATTCATTTAAGAAGTCATTTACCTGAATTCAAATTAATGCATACAAAAAATGCAATTACAGATAGTTGTCTACACAAAATATTAACTAAGATTTATGAACACAATAAAA
>JAWQFJ010004144.1:0-86956 GCA_034096865.1 Theodoxus fluviatilis
GCAGACGACACATTTTTGGATTCCCTTGACCTTCCTCTATGACTGGTGATGGTTACCTCCCTTTTGTTATTAATGGATTTTCGACCCTAATGCTTTTATTAAGCCGTTTCTTCGATCAAGAGTGATAAATTTGAGTGTGAAATAATATTGGGGATTCGTGTATTCAAAGGGGGCCTCCAAAACCCTCTACTTTTAATGGTAACGTGTAGGTACGTGAGAAAGACGTGTGGGAACGCCGCTGCGCGCTCTCTCGCTTGTGACCTATTTTGGCTTCACGCGCAGCGGGTCTTGTTGTGGCTACGTGTTTTGTTCTGCAAATAAAGGCCTATGACAAGAACAGACTTTTCAGTGACGTAGTTCAGATTTCACAAATCCGGAGTGAAGCCCCTAAGGCGGTTGGCCGTCAGTCTTGACCTCCTTCCGGCAGCTTCTGCAGCCAGACTGGTGCCAAACGTATCGCTCCGCGTTCCTTTGGACCACACCAGCGAGGCCGAGTGGGGGATTCTGTCGACTGGGCAACCCAGGATCTCCATACACGCTGCCCAGGCTCACGCCCTGGAGAGGTCACTTCAGTGCCGCTGTTTTACAGTTGACAAGTGCAACAGAGCATGCGGCTCAAGGATCGGGCTCTACAGCCACAGAGTACGCTGCCGCTCAACCCCGGACTGACCAAACCTGGCGCACACTCCATAGTCTCACAAGACTGACGGATGCCAACAACAACAACAAAAAGTTCAGATTTTCCCCTGCATGCTGATATTTTGTTGATCACTGTGCGTTACGTGAGAGCTGAGTTGCGGCTTTTCAAAAATTTGTGTCTTCTAAAGTCGTCGAATTTGCATTGAAGGTGAGTTTATAATATCTTTGTAATTGTTTATAGTTAAAGATAAATCATTTCTGAATATGTGTAGGCTGTTTGTAACGACCATATCTCGTCGACAACTAGAGATTTTCGATCTACCATTGAGTTACTGAATTTTCAAACCATGCGTCTTTGTCCAAAATCATGGCTGATTCACTCCTTTTTCGAGAATATTTTATAATCAAACAGAATCATTCATATTGCTAATAACGATCGAGTATTCATGTGATCCTGAATACTTCAAATTTATTTCACAAGTGTTTGATTGCTAAAACTTTGTCAGTAGCTTGTAACTTTACATTCAAATCTGCTTGACATGCATGGTCAGTCAGAACTAAGTGCGGTCACGTGACACGGCCGTGACATCTGATTGGCTCATATGTAGGTGTGACCAGTGCTATTCGGAGGTGTTTTATTCACAGGTTTCACTGTAATTCAATCTTTTTAAAAATTCACATTTTTTTAACATAATACAAGATTCAGGATTTTTTAATAAGCTTTCTGTAGATATCTTTCTTTTTCTTGTAGCTGCAAAATTAAGATAGTTATGACCATTTTTGTACTCGAGCAAGGTCAATTTGGTCACAACATTTCTTCTTTGGTATCATGATGCGTTTTTATTCATTTAAAAAATCGTAACATTTAAAGTAAACAACGTGTAGCAATAACATTTATATCAATGAAAAGATCTTTTTAAGATCTTTCCAGTGATATAAGTTGTATTGTTATCTGTAAAAGTTAATTTTTTTTCCTCACATACCTATAACGTGCTTTACAAATAATTAAAGAAACCGACCAATCGAAACTCCTGAGCCTGCTACATCATAGCAAAGATGAAGCAGAGTGCAACGGAACGCAGGGCTCGACTCACTTTTGCTTCGCACGTGAGTCAAAAGTCAAACATCCAACTTACTGCAAACCTTGTTCTAGTACTGAACTTACCAAGGTCAGCCCTAGTGTTCACGAAAAGTTCGTGAGGGCAGAATCCACACAAAAAGTACTTGCACACCTGCAAAGAAACAATATTTCAATTTGTTTGCTTTCTAACGTGAAAAATAAAGCTAATTTCCCCGGAAATGAAACAGAACCGCTTTAAGGAGTACAACAAATAAAGAAAACAAGGAAGTCGGTTGCAGGTCTATGCGACAACCCAGTCGAACAGAAGGAAATTAGGAATGACCAGCCCTTTGGATGGACAAATCATGTGGGAATTAGCCTTCAACTTCCGACTGTTAGATAAAACAACGTCACAAATAACACTACT
This sequence comes from Theodoxus fluviatilis, assembly GCA_034096865.1. Classification (NCBI taxonomy): domain Eukaryota; kingdom Metazoa; phylum Mollusca; class Gastropoda; order Cycloneritida; family Neritidae; genus Theodoxus; species Theodoxus fluviatilis. Next base: position 2,127 of record JAWQFJ010004144.1, read on the forward strand.
TCTGCTACAACTATGAACAGTTATAAAACATTTGACACATTATCAAGTCACAAGTAATTAGGTGATCATAACGCTTCAAGATATGAAACAGAAAACAACATGGCGTCTAACACCATTTCTTATTACTGTAAACATAGACTTCTGGCCCCACATTTCTTACGTATTTCTACTTAAAATGATACGTACTTCGTCATCATCCCATCTCACTTCACTGGAGTGCTCTGTAGGTGCCAAATTTCGGGATCGCCCCATTAACTCGTCGAGTAACGCAGCTGCCGCTGAAGACGCCATCTTGATTTTTGCCCGAAAGTTAATGCTGAATAGCTAACAAATCTCAAGTAATAAAATATTCTTAGAGGATTTATGGAAGATCACACAAAATTTTCATGTGAATACTTATATACTTTTTGATAAAAATATTTGTCACCCAAATTTCTCGAGACTGCCTTCGCGCATGTGAACTACCCGTGACGTCACAGCAGGCTTTACACGCGGTGACGGTGTGGGAAATTGTTGGAAAACAGCATATTTATCTTCCTGTCTAATTATCAATGGCTTCACAAAATGGACAGGAGGGTATCCCAGATTCATGGGAACAAAACATGGGCGATGGAGGTGTTAGTTCTGCTGTGGTAAATAACGAACTAGAGAATTCACTCTCAAACCTCAACGTGAATGCCCCAGCATTCGTACCAGGACAAAATGTGTACGCTGCCGAATTCGTGCCTTCTGGATTCTCATCAAATTCAGCGGAATCAGGTGAAAACAATTGTTGTTTATCAATTTTAATGGTCTGCTGTGTATTTGACGGTTTGTTTTATTGACATTTGGAGTGGAACCTTCGGTTTCGTACGATTACTTGTCGATGACGCAAATAGTTCTGATCGTTCATCACAAACATAATTCTATTTTATTCGTGCATGTGGAACAACGAACCAAAAATTTCAATCTCATTGCATGTTATGCAGTTGTACATTGTTTGCTTACTGTAAAAGGGAGTACAACACTGCAGTGTTTTTTACCCTAATCGTACATACATCTGGCTTCATTTCCTGAGGCACACGCCAGCATGCGACCAGCGGAGTTGGTCACCGTTGTCTCGACTCTCGTGACCGTATGCTGCAGTGCGATCAAAACAGATTAGTCTATCTCGCTTGCAGACATGATTTGTATTCCACCATTGTGCGATTTCTTGGAGTTGATCTAATGTGAACATGGAACGCCCTTCTGTAACTTGCTGTCTGGATATCTAGTTGAAACTGAATGCACTTCAATGTTTTGTGCTCGTGTTAAGCCTAAGGTGTCTTTTTGAACTGCAGCGAAATCCCACATCATGCAAGACGAGCTGTTAATGACGAAATGGAGCTGTCTTGTCATATTAACAATGTAACTTAGTGCATGTAGTATTTTTTAGCCAAAAAAACAAAGTCACGTGGCATGTATCAAGTTGTGCAGAGCCACTGTGCTTCAAGAACAGTCCTGCTGTTGACTAATTTTTACAATTTCACAATTTGGGTCTATTGGTAACTTTGTCCTCTTCACCAAAGCTTTCTGTCTTCAAGAAAAATTCATTATTAAAGAAGAAATTTTTGGGCATACGTGCATGTAGACACCAGGGGATGTTTAGGATATTTTGCTCTTGCGTTGCCTTGACAACATCTGAAATTGCTGTTAGAATTTCAGTCTCCAGTCTGTGGGAACAGTATGGATCACACTAGATCTATCATCTGGTAGTGGAAATATGAGAGCCAACTATTTGTGGGTGCTTCAGATAGACCAATGAATATTATATGTTGCAGGTGGCTATATATATGTGCAACCAGCTGAAACTACTATTATCCAGTTCCAGTACTGTATTGTCAATTTCAGCAGGCTGTTTGCACTGACATGTGTTCGAAGACTTTCAGAACTCATTTGTGCTTTAAAAAATGTATCCAGTTGATGTCTCAAACAATTTGGCATTTGTAAAGATGAGCCTGACTGTCAAAGAAATTTATGTCATGGAACCAAGCTCAAATCTTCAAGTGCCAGTACCAGCCCAGTGTCAAAGATGTCTGTTATCCTGACAAGGAAAATGCTGAAACTTTCCACTGGCTGACCTGATTCGATGTTGGCTATGGGAGCAAAGTGTTGAAAAATCTTAATAATTCCAGTATTAACTGGCAACATGTGAAATGACAGACACACAGTGACACACACACGCGCACACACACACACACACACACACACACACACACACACACACACACACACACACACACAAACACACACACACACATGCTTACATGCAAATACATTATATGACCGGATCATAGACTCCAATATGCAACAGTTACACATTTTGCAGCAGACATGACCTCATAAAATCATTTAATGCTTCATCAGTAATTTGGGATCCCATGTAATTTTATAATTTTCCAGATGAGAGGGAGTCATGGAAGTTGATTGGTACTTGATGACTTTCAAGCCCCTGACTGCTTTGGGCAACCCCTATCTTATGCCAACAGAAAAAAAAGTTGTGGTTCCATATGGTAACATGGCCATTTATATAATAATAAAAGTTGGTAGGTTGGCCTGAACTTTTTTTTTTGACATTTATAGAAAAGACCAGATTTAACGTAGATCACAATTTCTCTATAGTCTATTGCTGGAAAAAAACTTTTTAAAAATTAAAATTAAAATAGTGGATTCCATGTGTGCCTTTAGGGCAGGGACGATGAGATACCACAAACTTTGTTGATTGTCATGGGATTTCATCCATTTATTTTATCATTTTTTTCATGGTTAAAAAAAAGAGACAAGTGTAGAGTTACTAGTTAGCAAAAAAAAGGGGGGGGTCTTAAACAAGGGACTGCCAGGGCACTAAAGCAAAAGTCTAAAACACGGTGAGGTTCTGATTACCTTGCAGTTGCATATTACAAAATAAATACAAAAAATTAAAAGGTAAAACATTGCAAATATTCCTGTAACTGTAAGTTTTATTTGTGCTCCTGATGAAGGCTTTTTAGCCAAAAATTTGCACTGTTTTACCTTTTAATGTTTTGTATTTGTTTTGTAATATATGATGCAATCAGACCCTCACCTTGTTAAAAAAAAGGGGTCAGCTCGAGTACCATAACCACAAGCTTGTTGTTATTTTGCCTTGCTGCTGGAGCAGGCCCTGAAAGCCCAGCAGCCAGGGCTCCACCCGAGGAGGGGGATCATGCAGCTCCATCATCCTAAATCCTCATCCATTGAGTAATAAGATATATTGTCTTCTGGTGAAGTGTATGTCACTCATGTGGGGGGAAAAAGAACTAGAATAATCTGTTCAGCATTCTTGATGAAGAAGGCTGTGGGACAGCAGCCGAAAGCTACGAAGTGAGTAGTATTTCCTTTCTGAGGTGAAAGTTTACTACTGGGAGTTAGAATAACCTCTAGTGACCAATTGCTGACATAGGAACAGTTTGATGAAGAGATGGAAAGTGAAGTCTCTCCCAGCTATAGAGGCAACTGACTAGGTGTGATTTCCTTTTGTTCCCTTTACAGTATTCCATGCACAACACTGTTTTTACTTCCCTGGAAGGATGGATATTTGTTTGATCAGGTTGTGGTATTGAGCTTTCTAGTTCGAAAGGTGGCTGATGGTGTTATGTGCTTATGCTTCAGTACCTGGAATGATTTAGCCCATAGACTAGGGTCAGAGACGGACATGCATGTATTGTATTTTTTTTAAACATGTCCAATCAGCCCATCAATACAGGTTGAATTTAGATTTGCATCCTCAGTGACAGGCTTCATCTAAACTTGTAAAAACTGCTTGAGATAACCGACTAAATAAATTACAGCTGGATGAGAGATTCAGCCATGTCTCCTGTCATGGCTGCTTGTGCTAAGGCCCTTTCATCTACCTCTACTCTAGTTCAGTAGTTGGCCCTGATTTTGTCAAACTCTGTGTTTGAAAAGCCTCATTGAGGCTTTATGCATTTTGATGTCTTGATAGGAAGTGGAGAAATAAAATGGTGGATCTAATGAGAATTTGGGGTGGACATTGGGTCAAGTGCATGAGGCTATGATGGGTACTTCAGACTTTTGCCTGAGCACTCCTTGGTTGAATAGCCTGTGGAGCTTTGATAGTTCCCTCATCCTTTCCCCTGAGCAGTAGGGGCTCATGTAACCCAGGCTAGCTTTAATTATGTCCTCCTCTGGGACAATATGGAGATTCATTTATTTGAATGTCAAGGACTACTCCAACATACCAAACTGCGGGTAGTAAAGAGTGACCATTGCATATCCTCACAGTTGCTCTCAGTGTGTAGTAAATCTCCTCGAAACTCTCGTTACTGGTGGCTCTCAATATGGAGATACATTTATTTGAGTGTCAAGGACTACTCCAACATACCCAACTCCAGGTATTAAGGAGTGACCATTGCATATCCTCACAGTTGCTCTCATTCAGCGTGGCTGAGACTAGTGAATATAGTCTCAGCAACAGGTTGGTCACGTGATAGCCTAAATTCTTCCATAACATGCATACCACCGTTCTGAACAGCCACGCTGAATGCCATATCACATCGTGAGTGTATTCCTCCGCTTGTTGTGATACACTCCATACTGGCAGCCATTTTTCCGTCAGTTCATTTTCTAAACATCGATTTCCCATGAATGTAAAACTTGTATGCGATAAAATTCGAATCACAAGAGTGTAATATTGTGAACTCTACTAATTATAAGGACTTTGAATACAACAGCAATATTTATACTTCATTGAGCGAGTTCGGAGGGTCAGAGTCGATCTCTGGTTGTGAATTCTTGTCAGCAAACCGTTAGATGACAACTAAAGACGCTTCAGCGTTTGTGTGAACAGTGATTACACGTACCTTGTCAGCAAACCGTCAGATGTCAATTCAACACTGTCTAGTCTCGCTGGATAAGCAGTGAATCAGAAAATGGCTTTAACTTCAGCTCCAAAGAAAAGAAAAAGAACAGAAATGACACCCAAAGACAAAGTGGACTTGCTTGATCGCTACCGAGAGCTAAATTCTAAAAGTTTGAGGGAGGGTGCTGACATTTTGGGTGTGTCGGCATCATTTCTGTGCCAGACACTGAAAAAAGAAGATGAACTTAGGGCTGATATCGCAGAGGGCTCCAGTCAAGGCCAAAGGAAGCGTCGGCGCTGCGGGAAGGATAAAGAGACAGCAGATGGCTTAAAGCGGTGGTTCGACTCTATCCAAGCACGCAACACACCTGTAAACGGCCCAATCCTGTGTCAGAAGGCGGAACAGATTGCTTCCCAGCTTGGTCGCTCCGAATTCAAAGCTACAAATGGGTGGTTTAACAGGTGGAAGAAACGCAACGGCTTGGTGAAGCGGGAAGTGCCGGTTAATATAAACGCCGCTTATTAAAAACACTTTTGTTCGGTCCCAATGTGTTTTTAATAAGCGGCGACTACTGTATATACACAATCGCACGTGCTCAAGGCAGCTTGCAACCTTATAGACACGTTCGCGCTAAAAGTAGTTCTCAAATGATTTCCTGAAAATCTCATAGATTAGTTTTATTAGAACACCAAATTTGTGTTTATCTATCGGGATAAATAATTGGAGTGAAATAGAATCGCCTCTTTTTACTCTCAATGGTCTTCTGATCATGTTGAATTTTGATTGGTAGAATCATTGGAATGTGGATTCGAAGTCACGTGACCAACCTGTGTCAGAGATAGTATCTCTGTGTTCAGAATGAGTTGCTCTCTGTGTGTAGTAAGTCTCCTCGAAACTCTCGTTACTTGTAGAGCTCTCTCAATATGGAGATTCATTTATTTGAATGTCAAGGACTACTCCAACATGCCAAACTCTGGGTATTAAGGAGTGACCATTGCATATCCTCACAGTTGCTCTCTGTGTGTAGTAAGTCTCCTCGAAACTCTCGTTACTTGTAGAGCTCTCTCAATATGGAGATTCATTTATTTGAATGTCAAGGACTACTCCAACATGCCAAACTCTGGGTATTAAGGAGTGACCATTGCATATATATCCTCACAGTTGCTCTCTGTGTGTAGTAAACCTCCTTGCAACTCTTGTTACTGGTGGCTCTCACCCAGGGACAGAATGCTACAGGACATCATTTTGTTTATAAATTAAATTGCACCTGCTAGATTTGAAATTGTGGAGTGAGTTTACTGGTGAGATTATTGTAGGTTGTGGGAAATAGATTTCACTTTTCAGTGACAAGTTGTGAGCCCCACAGCCCACAACTGCTGCTTGTGTGACCTAGATAGGATTCAGAACTGTTGACATTTGTGGAGTGTGAGTGTGTGTGTGTGTGTGTGTGTGTCTATGTGTTTAGGCAAGTGTGCATGCATGTAAATGACCAGTCAAAAACCTTTCCTACCACCTCCTCCAGCAATAAGGTACTGTTGGACTCGTCTCGCTTTTAAACCATCAGTATGCAACACAATACCTACTTTCTGAAAGTTTTGTGTTGGGTGAAAAAGCTCTCCAAATCTGAAATGGTCAACCTCCTGACCCTTTGAGTGAGAGGAAGGTATGTGTAGGCATTAAATTCACACAGGGTTTATTCTCTGACTTGATTTAGTGATCACTTTGAGTTTGACATGTTTTGGAATAGACTGAAATGAAGAGGATGTGTTGCACTTGCCTTGCTGTCTTTTATTGGCCAGTCAAAATGATCTGCTTGTAGAATCAATCATGAAATTCTTGCTCAGAAAAGAAGGAACATCATGCATCCACCACATGATGCAATACCTCTTAGTATAGACAATCAGGATAAATTAATTCCCTCATATGAATTATAAGAACATTTTAAGTTGGACAGTTTCATAGAAAAAGAAATGAAAAAAAATGTGCATAATAACTGAAGGTTTTTTATTTTTGAAATATATTTATTGTGCGTGTTTGCTGATGCTGTGCTTACTCATGTTTGCTTACATCTGTGTCAACAAGTGCCAAGGGAAGTAAGCTTTGGTGTGAGTGTGTCGTGTGGTGGTGCAATGTGGCAGTGAACTGCTGGTGGTGCCACTGCTGTGGGTGATAGAAGACAGTAGAGCCACAGTAGAGGGAAGTATCATGCATGCTCTGAGGATGAGAGACTTACCCATTCCAACCTTTGTCGCAGCAGATTCCCCCCAGCCTCCTGTTCCAAACGAGACGCCACCGAAAGAGGAAAACATGGAGGTGTCTCCCTCAGGTACATTTTCTGCATGTGATGTCAGTTTTAGTCCCAGATATTGAGCCTCTTGTAATTTAATTTAATGTGTGCAAGATGTTTGTTCAAGTGCTTTCGCAGTCAGTGGTAGAAGTTGCCTTGTTTTCGGGAATATTTTGTGATCTACCTCTCCCCCCACCCCCCACCCCTCTTGGAATTAACCAAGTTACTTGCCTGTTAGTCAGTTTTATGACTGCACTAAAGTCATTAGTTCTCTTGAATTCATTCTTTGAGTATTCTTTGTAAATAAGTTTCAAAATGACTCGTTTTACTGAGGAAATATTCTTTTTTCTTCAACAGAGGATGTGAAAGAACAGAAAGATGCAGTAGGTGAGTATCTAAATGACTTCATTGATTGATGTGTCGATTCATAGTGTCCAATGAGTTGAAACCATTGGTGTTGCTTTTGGGTGACTCTAAGCAATTTTGAAGTCCAGGCTCTGAAATACTCTGGAAAATGAATGTTGAAGGGTAGCATGACATACCTACTGTTTTGTATGATATTTTTCTTTCTGTAGTTGGAACTATTTAAGATTCAGACCATTTCAAATATTCACAATCCATGCATGTTCAGTTGAAATATTGTGTTCAGGTCCCTGTAGTCTGTAGAACAGTATGTGTGTGTGTGTGGAAAATCTTCCTTTGTTAACGTCAATTTATGGAAATTTAACCTTACCCTGACAGAAAACATATATTGATCTCATCTTTGCATCCTCCACCTTTAAATTTAATGGACGTTTACATACCTTTTAGCTCCCCACCCTTCAGTTTGGTGCTAGGTCTAAGTTTTGACACTACGCAGAATATTCTAAGAAGTACAACACATGTCAATGAAGTTATAGCTGTTCTGCTTGGGCATTTCCAGGCAGCGTGTATTGATCATATGAGGCAACTGTAGTCAGAAATGGGCTATTAATATAATCACCAGATTTGCAAACATTTTCTACTTGGTGGCAATTGCTGGAACAAGGTTGCTGTGTAACGAGAAATGGGATGTCATGGGGGTTATAATGAGGCCCATTTCTGCCAGTTACTGCTGGGTGGCCCTATGTGCCACAGTGTATGGGTTGCCCTAGCTTCCGGCCATCACATCCAAACAGTTCCATATGATCACCACCACCACCACCCCAGAGAATGTATGTTGCAAATAAAGAAAAGCAGAACTTCGATGTATATTGTATTGGTATAACAAAATGAGTTCTAATAAATAGGGACAGAATTTTTACATTAATTTTTTTCTCTCCATGTGCTTGACTTAATCACCAGTGTCATGAAGGTGTGTGGGCACTACCTGTTGCTGAAAGAGTGACTAGCAAATTTGAAGAGGTCAAAAGATCTATAAGTAGGCAATGTCATGTCAAGTAATAATTGTTATAAACTTAATGATGGATGTAGATAAAAATCTTTAGGTTTGAAGCTGTTCAAAAGAGACATGATTTTTACATTCATGGGAAAAGGTTTTTGAGTTAAATAATTCCAAGAGAGTGATTATTAGAATTTATTGTATATCTTTTTTCCCCATTTGATTTGATAAAGTTAGATAATTTGGTCTTATTTTCTTTTTCAGCTGAGGACTGGGCAGTGGAAGAGGGTGATATGGAGGAAGATGAGGAAGAAGAGGAGGAGGAGGAGGAGGAGGAAGAGGAGGATGGTGAGGTGGCAGAGATGAAGGCACAGGTAGGAGTCAAACCCAAAAAGAAGATATTATCTCCCACCGAATTCAAAGTTCGAAAAGAAAATGTCAACTTGGTCTTCATTGGACACGTTGGTAAGAATGGCTTTCTTCGTCTCTTATGTAGTTTGATATCATTGTATCTAAATCTAAATTATATTAACATGTCACAAAATTTCCAGCATATTACTTCATTCCCAGATTTCTTTTGAACAATGAATACCATGGACATCTTTGACTTGTATTTTTGCCATTCAGTTTTTGTACATAACAGTCAATGAAACTCTGCTGAAAACTATGAAGAAAGTTGTTTTTTAAAATCTGAATTCCTTAATTTTATAATAATAATAATAATAATAATAATAATAATAATAATAATAATATAGTTTATTTATGCACATACCTTCCCTTGACATGCTCATGGCGTTTACAATCCAAGGAATCAACACTCATACAACGCTCAACACCTCGTTCCCACAAAAACTCACACACTACACACATAAACAAAACAAAAACTAAAGTCCAATAGAACAAACTATACAATATACACAGCACTTGCAGACAAGGTCAAGTAAGGCGAAACAGCTCAGCAGGAAAGGCGGATCGGAAGAGGTGGGTCTTTAGAGCACTTTTGAACTGGGGCAGTGTCAGAATGACGGACTGAGAAAGGGAGACTATTCCAGGTTACAGGTCCAATATAGGAGAAGGCACACTGTCCTTGAGTTTTCTTGTTACGGCGGGGGACCTTAACCCTCTGGACGCCATTAATTTTTCACGGATTTTACTCCCTGCAGCCAGTTATTTTCTGGACATGCCCCAAAACCGAGACCCCTCTTCTGTTTAAAAATATACAATTATTTTATTATTTGTTATAGAGGCAAACTTTTTGGAGGAAAGATGGAAAATTGAATGCTCTCTCTGATAGACACACTGAAATTTATGTCCATGCAATACAATATGATTTAAAAATAAACTGAGACAACACAAATAAAAAAAACGTGTCGAGTGACAGGCTGCCACTGACTCACTCGAGAATAAATTCCCGCATCGCTTCCTTTCTTCACCCTCACTTGACCAGCGTAGCAATTCGTTTTGTCGATCATCAAGTCAACGACTTTATTAGTTGAAATAGAGATAAAAAGCATCCGATTTAGATACCTCATCGGGCACATGTTGAGGAGAGTCCATGCGCGAATTTAGAAGTTACCGATCGAGGTAGACACGTTGTTGCGCGATTTCAATTGCGCACGCTGGCTCAGAAATGATTGAGTTCGATTCTGATAAAGAGCGAATCTTTGAAATATTGTTCGATTCTGACTCGGAAGAAGAATTCCATGGCTTCACAGAGGAAGATTTGGTTGAGTTTGCCACAGCAACCAAGAGTGGTAACACGCAGACGGAATCTTAGACTGCGCTGGTTCAACTTCGATTTCGTCATCGGAGTCACTGTCTGCGGCAAACTCGACCAAATCTTCCTCTGTGAAGCCATGGAATTCTTCTTCCGAGTCCGAATCGAACAATATTTCGAAGATTCGCTCTTCATCAGGATCGAGCTGAGTCATTTCTGGGCCAGCGTGCGCATTCGAAATCGAGCGGCAGCGTGTCTACCTCGATCAGTAACTTAAAAATTCGATCTAAATTCGCGCACGTGCAGTGAAACAATATGGCGACTATTATTATGAAAGCGAGGCTCTTCTGTGCAGTCTCCATGCGTAGAGAGCTCTCACAATCCCAAGATTCATAGCAAACAGCGCCAGATTCAAACATGCCTATCAGTTTGTCGACTATAACCAAAGACCATACATTAATAAGACCGCGCACTCGGCTATTTTTGCACTGCGCGGAGCGAGGTACGGATTTTAGAGTTACGTCCCGTTTTCGCGTGTCTGTCGACGCTAGCGAGAATAGCAACGAGTAGGAGTCTGCAACCTTCGGCGGCTTGCATTTCCTCATTCTGCAAACTACATGATACATAAAGCATGCAGCAGAGGATAATTACAATCTCTCTCTCTCTCTCTCTCTCTCTCTCTCTCTCTCTCTCTCTCTCTCTCTCTCTCTCTCTCTCTCTCTCTCTCTCTCTCTCTCTCTCTCTCTCTCTCTCTGTCTCTCTCTCTCTCTCTCTCTCTCTCTCTCTCTCTCTCTCTCTCTCTCTCTCTCTCTCTCTCTCTCTCTCTCTCTCTCACACACACACACACACACACACACACACACACATACACGCACACATTCATTCTCCCTGTAGGTTTCAAGCAAGCTACATCATTGTCTCATCATACACTTTGACAGGAATGGAGTGTTCCACTGACATTTTAACCTGCTTCCTCTAACTTAGCATGGGAGTAAAGTTCAAATGAACATTGAATGTCAGAGAATTCCCCCAAAATAGTCTAAGCTTTACAAACTGTGGACAAATTCATGGGCAACTCCTTTACATAGTGATTTTTATACTTCATCTATTTCTAATTATTCTGTTCATTTCATCATACAGACTTATAACTCACCTAGAGTGAACATTTTCAAGAGGTGTTTTGATACAATATATATATATATATATATATACCAACAATCATTAGTCTATATTTTAATTACTCAGAGTATGTGAACACAGGTGGGGAGAGGGTTGATCATTTTCACAGGGAGGTAAATCATTCTCACAGGGAGGTATACAACCTGGAAATGTCTGAAATGATGTGAAGGTAGGGTACAGAGGCAACATAGAGAGAGAGAGAGAGAGAGAGAGAGAGAGAGAGAGAGAGAGAGAGAGAGAGAGACAGACAGACAGACAGACAGACAGAGAGACAGAGAGAGAGAGAGAGAGAGAGAGAGAGAGAGAGAGAGAGAGAGAGAGAGGTGCATTTTATGCATTCGGGATTTATTCAAACATCCAGTCATCAGTCCACCACCACTAAAATCTAGCTATTTCAGACCGATCGACCAAACACTACGAAGTCTTCAGGAAGGCTACACCATCCTGTAGCAGACTTCCACTTCCCTCTCTGCGGCTGAATATACGAAGCACACCATTGTCTGCCACAACCCATTCTATACAGCCATCCCAATGCCCACTAAATGTAACCATTGTAATAACACATCAAACACACACCCAGTATATATCCTCCCTTATCTCAGCTGATCCTGACAAATGGAAACCCAGGTGTTGCATGCTCAGGCTTACCCAAGCCATCACCAGGGCCAACAACCTTCATGCTTGGTCAAAGTATGCCAGCTTATCATGCATGAATAACCATGAAAACCCATCTGCCTGGATGTTAAGTTCCTAAGAAAATACAAAGGCAGGGCTTTCTCCCAGAACCAGTTCCTTTCAAATGGGAAAAACAGCAAACATGGCACATTCATGGTTCAAATGCACTAGCAGTCTTCAGTCAACACACTCTAAACCTCCTCCAATCCTGATCAAAGTTATAAGTATAGCACACTTCCACAGTGTGTAGTTTGAAAACACATGCATGCATGCACACACACTCTGTCACATACATGAACACACAAAAGCTCTTATGACAAGAAGTTGATAAGAAAAGCATGAAGAACTGCCACTGATCTCAGAAAATGATGGGGGCACTCATAGTCATAACAGCAAAATATTCTAACTGAAGAGAGTTCAGATGTTTGGATTTGGCTCAACCCTGTACACAGTCCCAAGCCCTCATTGCATCGATATTCAAATACTGGGTTATTGTCGTCTCTATTGGCTACTACTAAAGCTGAAAAATAGTTTTTTGTGGTCCTTTTCTTGTCCAACCCACTATTGACATCTCCAGCAGATTTTGCAAACAGGAGTTAAACACCTGTTGCCAAGGTTCACTAGAATAAATGGACTGAAAATAGCTCTCTTCTCATTCAGAGAGCAGCCAGGCACTCTACAGTTCATGAACCTACTTGGCCTGTGTGACTTCACTAGTGTTTCCCTAAAGGTCCAATCCTTAATGAAAGATAGACTGTGATCTGACATGACCAGAGGGAAGAAAGAAGAGAAAAGAGGAGCACATATAGAAATCAAAGAAATGGTGAAAGGAAGAGTAAAGAAAGACGAGAGAAGACAGGAAAGAAAAAAATGACAGAAAATATAGGAGAGTGGAGAGGGCAGGAGAACTTTCTGCATTCATTTCTAACATTTCCTTGTCTTCATTCACTATTCAAAGTACATGTGTTGCTAAGGTTTATTAAGTCAAGAGAGCATCTTTTTTTAAAACATGAGTAAGTTTCAAAATTGGCAGGTGTAGTCAACAAGATATTAATCCACAACATCATGAACTGCTTGCTAAATATCATACTACTGCAAGAAGTGAGACATGTCCAACTCTACATTGATTCAATACAAAATAACCAAGACCACAACTCTAGCATTGAAAAAAAACAACAATAATCATGTTTCTAGCCTTTGAAAGAAGATGATACTACAACATTTACAGGTATGGTATTAATTATAGACAACTGAAATAGCTGTTCAGAATGTTCATAACTTCTATCGTGAATGTTGCTAACAATTACAACAATACAATAAGTATTATTCAATATCCATACTAAAATAAGCTCTAGTAGTAGTATAGATTATTATACTGCTTTCATACATTTTCTCCTCCGTGCCTTCTTCGCTTCATTTTCAGCTATGAGAGAATGAAAGCGTCGATTCTAATTCCAGCTAGAAACACCACAGTGGGTTCCTCTGGGGCTTGACCCTGGGACTGGGTCGCCTTTGTTTGCTTGTCACACGTTGTTCTGATGAGTGCCTGATGCACAGCCAGGGTTCCCCCCTGCTGGCGCTTGGCCGCATAGGAGGGGCTAATCGTACTACGTTTTGCCAACATTGCCCTCACTGTGACGTCTGCCCCTCCGCTCTTATCTAGGAAAAGCTTTGTAACCTATTGACGCCAGTCGCTTTTTCTAATGGGAGACCCAAAATGGCTTGTATGCTGCTCAATCGTCTGCTGCTCAGCGCGCAGATCATAATTATGCGTCCGGTGTTTATTTCTTTATTAAGACCAGCTTGTTAGGGACGTGCTTTTCCATGGAGAAAATTGTGTTTAGATCTTTTAGGAGAGATATAGTTTCCTGACACCTTGACCCTTTTCCCAGCTTTGGTGTGGCAATTTTCATTTTAGTGTTTTACTGTGTTTACACTCGCTTCTCCACGCACTCGGCTAATTAGTGTTCATGTTTACAAACTACGGAACAAACGGTTTCTCACATACATATCGCTTTCAAGAAATACTATAAAAACCCTTGCACGTACTTGCATTCTGCTATTCATACACTATAACCTTTATTCCTCACGCACGTGGCATAGCTACAACACTCACTATACATGTGTATCTCGCACAAGCGCTCCGGGGGAGACACGCGAAAACGGGGAGATCACTCTGTCGGAAATCTCGCTAAAATCAGCCGAGTGCGCGGTCTTATTAATGTATGGTCTTTGCTATAACCGCCGACGGCTGTGAGGGGAGGTAACTACTTTGGCGGTTATGACCGCCGACGGCACGCAGAGGGTTAAGTATTCTAGAGTCAGCAGCTGAGCGTAGAGATCTGAAGGGCGTGTAGACTGTAAGAATTTCTGTAAGAGCATGTGGTGCGGTGTTGATGGCCTTGAAGCACAAAGTAGCAAGTTTATCATCTATCCTCTGAGAGATGGGGAGCCAGTGAAGTGTATGTAGGAGTGGAGAGACATGGGTACGCTTGGGACATCGAAAAACTAGCCTAGCAGCACAATTCTGAACTTTCTAGAGTTTGTTAAGATGAGTGTCAGGGATGCCAGCGAGAAGAGAGTTTCCATAGTCGAGACGAGACAGAACAAGTGATGTGATGAGCGTTTTGGTGGCCTGCTGAGAAAGATAATAGCCACATAAAACCAAAGCCAAGACTATAGAGGCAACTTTTAACTAGGTTCGACCCTGGAAACACATGAAGAACTTGTGTAGGGTAATGAGCAGCTGACAGTAATCAGTGGGGTTTGAGAGTGATCACAGATTGAAGATGGTGTTCTAATTTCTTTACATCGCTGTTGCTGTAAGTTATCTGGCATGAGCTGAATTATTCTTTTTTTGGCCTCAGATGCTGGGAAATCAACCATTGGTGGACACCTTTTGTAAGTCTACAGTTTCTGTAACGTGAACTGCTTTACTGGTCAGTCCCTAACTTACAGAGTATTCCCCTATGGTGATCCAGGTTGTAAGTTACCTTTCCTGTTGCATTTCTGTTGCATTTCCCCTTGTAGGTTGGGGGTTAATAGAATAGACCCACCAATCTCCCTACACCATTCGTAAGAGGTGAATAAATGGGAACAGTGTGACTTGAATTGTTCTTACTTGGGACTATTTTAGTGATTTTCATGTTTAATGGCCTTAGGTAGCCTACCAAGGCTGAAAGGCCAGAAAACTCCCTCCATCCATCCTGTAGCATTTGATGTTTAGATACCACTCAGTTATATTTTTACAATTGTAATGGCTTCATTAGTTAAATGTTTAATATTGTTAACAATGGTGGTGCTTGTTGTTCAAATACAGTTAGGGATCTTTGCCCTTAGAATTGATGCTTCTGTGACTTACGCTAATGACACGTCATTGATGTGTTGTGGTTAACATAGTCAACTACTTGATGTTTTCACTTGATTGACAGTAGCATGGCATTCTGTTTTTCCCCCCCAGATACCTCACTGGAATGGTTGACAAGAGAACTTTGGAAAAGTATGAGAAAGAGGCCAAGGAAAAGAACAGAGAAACATGGTATGTTATGAAAATTATTTTGCCTTGAGACAGTTCAGATTTGACCTAATGTTCCTACAGAGAAAGATTCTGTGCATGTGCACCTTTATGAATCAGATCTTGCACACAGCTGTTGATCAAAGCCCTTTTAATCATCTGGAGGACATCGTGACTTGATTTCTTGCTTAACTCACTGGAGTCGAGGCTAAATATTGTGATCATTCTCCGGGATCGTAAGTTTGTCATGCATTTTCAAAAATATAATAAAGATACAAAGGTATAAAATAACAATACAAATTATAAATCAAATGAAAGCTTGTTTTTTACTCTTTACATTCAAAGAATGATCTAAGGGATTAAAAATGTTAATTATGAATTACACACCATAGAATTGAGTGTGTACAAGCACAAAAATGAAAAAGTAGAAAAAAATCAGTTCACTAGCTGTTATGGGAAGCTTACAAGCGCTTTAAGGCAAGACACTACTAGGAAGCATGAAATTTTTAGATATGTTTATTGAAATTTTTTTGTTTCATTGGCATGAAAGAACTCATAACAGTTAATCAAAACATCAAAGTTTGACAGTAATTAGAATTATGGGTAATCTAAAATGGCCGCCTAACATGCAAAAATATGCAAATTTCTGTATCTTTTTAAACTTCTATAACTTCTTAACTACTTGATATTTCTTGAAAATTCTTTTTGCATTAAAATTGTACACTCTTTATCTTTAAATGTACAGAAGATTATGTTTGTAATGCAAAAAGTAAAAAAATTGTACTTATTGCTTCCACATCAATATCCGAATTGCAAATAAAGTAGGTTCAACATCAAAGAAAAAAAATCATATCTGGCCAAATAATCAGTTTACAGCAAAAAGTGTCTGTATGTTCTTAAATTATTATACATGTAACATACCTGCAAAATTACAAGTCATCATCATCATCCTGTGATGAGTTTTAGTAATTAATTGATTTGAACTCTATGAAAAAAACACATTTTGAGAAAATGGCAAAAACAACTTTTAGTCATGCATAAGTCCTTCTAAAACTATCCATCATGGCTAAAACTTGTTTCATTTATTCATACATTCATCCAGCAGGACTACACATGCTAAAAAAATGAAACTGAACTTACAGTTTCCAGTTTTTAGTGTTTTTGTGCAGTGAGTACAAAAAAATGCAGGGATGGAAAAGTTCATGCTCAAGAGGAAAGGATCAGCCCTACTACTACACAGGAAATGCCAAGGTCAATAAAGGCAACTTCAGAGACACATGCTGTGAATGAGTCAACAACAAGTCAGTTTGCCATTCCAGCACCATAGGTTTCCCCTTCTTCTTCCTCCTGAAGCCTCCTCTTCTGATGCCTTGAGTTGAAGGCATGAAGCCACATACTGACATAGTGTAGGCGCTGTTGCTATGCCTGAACAGAGGCTGCCACATTAGCTTTCTTCATTCTTCTGGCATCACAGGCTCCACATTTCAAGCAAAGTTTTCTGGCTAAGCCATTGTCTTCATCGTATAGTATGCTGAAGGTGAGACCAGACCGAAAACAGTTCGGGCAAAGAACATCGTTCATTAGTTCACTCAGCTGATCTAAGTGCACGTTGACCCACTTATGATCGGTTTCAATCGGCTGCTTCGCTTCTGCCTGCATCATCTGTATCTTCCTCCTTGATGCCGATGTGTTTGAAGTTTCTTCCGGAATCGAGGCAGTTGAGATGGAGGGACGAGGAGGCAGCGATCGCAATGGCACTGTCAACGCAGGCGTTGACGAAGTAGAACTAGACTTTCGACCTTGACCGCGAAGTATTTTCGAGGTGCGTGCAGCCGAAAGCTGCTCTCTTCGCCCACTATTTTTCGGTCGCGGCATAATGTTGAGTTTATTCACTCATGGGCATTCTCTGATTGTTTGATTGAAGTCGAATTTATTCGATTTGGTGCAAAACATAAACTAACTGAGAGAATTAGCGTTGAAGCGGCAGCCATGTTTACGATGCATTGTGGGCCAGGGAATCCTCGCTTTGGAGTCTCTGATTGGTTGAAACAAGTGGAATTCCCTCTCTAAGCTCAATGATTGGCTAGTGAGTTTGCAAACAACCCTGTGTACGCTGTTTGAAATCATCAACTAAAAATAGACCACTATAGTTGGCGGAGTGATTTCCCTTGCTGTGCTCGATCGAAAAGACGAGCTTTCCAACGGTACCGGGCGTGAACCTCTTCGTAGAATAGATCGAAAGTTACAATTTTTCCAAAAGTCATAAAATACGATGCATCAATGACGTTTTTAACGTTTTTTACGAGGAGTGATGTTTTTAAAAGCCATTTTATTCAACTAATTATCGAATGACAGGTCGAAAAAAACACGTGGGAGCATTTGCAAGTGTTTGAACTACTCAAAACTGATGTTATCTCAAAAACGTCCAGATATGAAATTTTCCCAACTTTTCGACCCGTGTCTTGCCTTAAGGGGATATGGCAGTGCCTATAGGGCTGGAGTAAAGCAGTTCTTTTCTAAATAAATAATTATTTTCATATCAAAGATACACATGTTGGGTATTAAAAACTTTAAAGATAAAATTTTTAAAACCTTCTGTTGCCATGGAAACCTTCCAAGATGGCCACCACATGCAAAAATTTAAGGGGGGACACGGCCTGCAGAATTTCATGAAAAATTTTCAGAAATTGAGTTTCGTGTTAAGCGCGGATTTGGAATCTACAACATCTCCGCTACACGTGTGTGCGATCGATTTTGCTGGCTTAGGTTTCAAAGTATTTTAAACCAATTTGTTTTGTAAGGTACCCACCGCTAGATTTTAAAAAAAGTACTAACCAGGAAGCCAAAATGCACAGATTTGAAAGCTTAGTTTCAGCATCTTCCTTCCAAAGAACGCCACATGTTTGGTATCGCATCGAAGCTTCATTTCCCGGCTTTACGTTGCAACTGTTTCCGGTACCGAAGAATAATTACCGAAGGCACACGAAGTACAAATCGGAGGCCACTGCAAACCAATGGAAAGCTTCGAAATAACGGCCTGTCTCTCAGCTAGGCTCTGATTGGCCGCTTGTGTGCGTGATCACAGCGTGATCAGGCGGAAGTGGCTGGCGGAAACGGCCGAACCGTACTTCGACTGGCGGAAGTGGTAGGCGGAAACGGCCGAACCGTACTTCGGCTGTTTCCGGCCTGAACGTCGGCCGCCGAAGCAAACATCGGTTCTTTCCGAAGTGTGCTTACAGCGCGCGCTATCTCGATCGAGACAATTCCACGGAAGATGCAGAAATGGACGGAAAAAGCAAGCCCAGAAAAGAAATTAAGTCGTGTCAACAGCCTCTGGAGGTTGTGATACAACAGCGATCGCGTTCTCATCTACAGACACGGCACTGAACGAAGCTGTTATCACGGCGGAAGTTGCCGTGATTACGCGATTCTTACAGAAAACGGGAATGTTTTGCTACAGGTGATGCTTTTCACCTAATTATCCTGATATTTTGAATTAAGATAATAAGTTGAAAGTTTGCTATAATGATAACAAATGAATGACAAATTCAATGAGTTATGTTATAAAATTGTATCTGTTATGGTTCAGTTGTAGTTAACGTTTAATCTTTCGCAAACTTTAAAGTCAATTTTCTCATAATGTGGTTTTTATTTCTACGGTAGTGATTTTCTCCCCAAAAATAAAGTCACTTAGGATTGAGATAGCTTTCTGAAATTTTGTGTGTATATTTATGAATGAATATTGCATGCAATAAGAGCATTCAGAAAGATGTAGCTGAATTTGCTTAATTTTTGTAAAAATGTAATCATGTTATGCCGGGAGCACTTTTTTTGGTTACTTGTTCTAAATTCCACTAAAATTATTTATAAGTGTTAGAAATCCACTTATTATATCTTATTGCGTAATATAGACCTTCTTCTTTGTTTACAATCATTGCTGATCATAAAAAGGTTATTCATTAAAATTTCACGGAGGGGAGAAAATTTGTATGTTTATTTTTCAGTCATTTTGCTATAACACATGAACAACTAAGTCTTCAGCAATAAAATTTTGTTTGAATATGCCTTCCAGTGTGTTTGTATTCTGTATAAAATTTCATTAGCATAGCTTTCATATTTGCTGAGTTATGATTTATTTTCTATTAATCCGTTTTTGTACGCCATGTCCCCCCTTAAAAATACAAAACTCAAAAACTACAACTCATAACTACACCATTTTTATTATTCAGCAAAATACACATCAACTCAACATTTTTAGAGATGGGCATCAATTTCTATGCAGTCTAACCAATTTTCTGAATTTGAGGTCCACTATCCCATAAGCTATGGCGTGAAAACCCTGCTTCTTAGACACATTTTAGACAATTACAACAAGAAGAATGGGAAAATCTCAATATTATTCTGTAATAATAAAGGAAACATAAAAAAGAATAAGACCTGTAAATTTCAGGGCTGTAACATGTCCCCTTTTTTGACTCACATGCGAAGCAAAAGTGAGTCTATGTACTCAGCCGTGACGTCCGTCCGTCCGTCCGGGCGTCCGTCCGTCCGGGCGTAAAAAACTGAAACGTTGGATTTTTCTCGGAGACTATTAAGTCTATCAACACCAAATGTGGCATGATGGTGTATGATGACAAGGCCTCAAAAAACATACATAGTGACTTGACCTTGCTTCAAGGTCAAGGTCACAGGAGCCATAAATGTGGTCTCAAAAACAGTCATTTTCCCAATTTTCTCCCACGTTATTGAGAATGGCGACCTTAGCTACAAGTGGTATATAGGTCAAAGCAAGCCCTATCTATTGATACCAGTTTGGTTGACCTTGCTTCAAGGTCAAGGTCACAGGAGCTTTTCAAAGTTGGATTGTATACATATTTTGAAGTGACCTTGACCCTGAACTATGGAAGATAACTATTTCAAACTGAATAATTATGTTGGGCACATGTTATACTTTCATCATGAGACACATTTGTTCACATATCATCAAGGTCAAGGTCACTTTGACCCTTATGAAATGTGACCAAAATGGGGTAGTGAACCACTAAAAGTGACTATATCTCATGGTAGAAAGTGCCAATAAGCACCATTGTGCTTCCTATGTCTTGAATTAACAGCTTTGTGTTGCATGACCTTGGATGACCTTGACCTTGGGTCAAGGTCACATGTATTTTGGTAGGAAAAATGTGTAAAGCATTTCTTTGTGTATGATGTCATTGGTAGGTGTAGTTGTTTGACCTTGACCTTGAGGGTCACCTGAAGGTCAATGTCATGTAAAGGTCAAGGTCAAGCATGTGAGTCGTATGGGCTTTGCCCTTCTTGTTTTCCTTGTATTTTCAAATATAGCAAAAACCGTATTTTGAGAAATCAAGGAAAACAAGATTCAATGTCCTAGTATTCAATAATCAAACTTCTCCAGTCATATGGCATTGCTGGCCCCTCATTATGAAACATATGAACAACCTCCACAGCTAATATCTAGACAAAATCTTTCCTGAAACTATTTATAAAAAATTACAGACACTACAAAACCGAATTGGGCAAAACGCAAAATAAATGCTTATCAGCACAATGACTGATTAGACTGAAGAAATCAACTGGATGAAGAAATACAGCAGATTCATGCATGAAAATCTCAATATTATTCTGTAATAATGAAGGAAACATAAGAAAGAATAAGACCTGTAAATTTCAGGGCTGCATCATGTCCCCTTTTTGACTCACATGCGAAGCAAAAGTGAGTCTATGTACTCAGCCGTGTCGTCCGTCCGTCCGTCCGGGCGTAAAAAACTTAAACGTTGGATTTTTCTCGGAGACTATTAAGTCTATCAACACCAAATGTGGCATGATGGTGTATGATGACAAGGCCTCAAAAAACATACATAGTGACTTGACCTTGCTTCAAGGTCAAGGTCACAGGAGCCATAAATCCTTGTTGGCATCCGTCAGTCTCGTGAGACTATGGGGGTGTGCGCCAGGTTTGGTCAGTCCGGGGTTGAGAGGCAGCGTACTCTGTGGCTGTAGAGCCCGATCCTTGAGCCGCATGCTCTGTTGCACTTGTCGCAAGTGAAGTCTTGGCGTGGCTCTGTGGATGCCGACGCTATCCTCTGTCGTCTGCGTTCTCTCCTCTCCTCCCACTGCTCCCGTCTCCTCCTCTCGCTGGCCTGGATGCCAGTCTTGACGGCGTGTCTCCAGCTGTTGCGGTCAGCGGCCACCGTTTCCCAGTCTGCTGGGTTGATGCCTCCCGCCGTCATATCACGTTTACAGACGTCCTTGTAGCGGAGGAGAGGTCTTCCTGCAGGTCTGGATCCCGTGGCGAGCTCGCAGTACAGCACATCTTTGGGTATTCGGCTGTCATCCATCCTGCTGACGTGACCCAGCCATCTAAGTCGTCTCTGGCTGAGCATGGCGAACATGCTGGGAATACCTGCTTGCGCCAGTACGTCCTTGTTGGGGATGCGGTCATGCCAGCTGATGCCCAGGATCCTTCTGAGGCAACGCATGTGAAAGGTGTTGAGCCGGCGTTCTTGGCGGGAATACAGGGTCCACGCTTCGCTTCCGTAAAGGAGCGTGCTGAGAACACAGGCCTGGTAGACTTTCATCTTGGTGTTTGTCGTCAGCATGGAGTTGTCCCAGACACGCTTTCCGAGGCGGGCCAGTGATGTTGCGGCTTTGCCAATGCGCTTGCTTAGTTCGGCGTCCAGAGACAAGTTGCTTGAGATGGTGGAGCCCAGGTATGTAAACTCCTCCACCACCATAAGGGTGTGATCGCCGATGGAGATGCTGGGAGCGGTACTGACATCCTGACCCATGACTTCAGTCTTCTTGATGCTGATGGTCAGAGCGAATTCTTTGCATGCCTGGGCAAAGCAGTTGATGAGACGCTGCAGCGCCTCCTCTGTGTGCGCAGTCAGGGCAGCATCATCAGCAAACAACAGCTCTCTGATCAGGACCCTTTGCACTTTGGTCTTTGCACGGAGGCGGGCTAGGTTGAAGAGACCTCCATCACTTCTGGTATGGATGTACACACCATCCTCAGACTGTCTGAAGGCGTAGGACAGTAGCAAGGAGAAGAAGATGCCGAAGAGGGTAGGAGCAAGCACACAGCCCTGTTTCACGCCGCTTCTGATTGGAAAGGGGTCTGAGGTTGAGCCGTCATACTGGACGGTACCGAACGTGCCCTCATGGAAGGACATGACCATTCTCAGGAGCTTTGGGGGACATCCGATCTTCTGCAGCAGTGTGAATAGACCTTTTCTGCTGACCAGGTCAAATGCCTTGGTCAGATACGATGAAGGCGATGTACAGTGGTCGCCTCTGCTCACGGCATTTCTCCTGCAGCTGTCTGAGGGAAAAGACCATATCGATGGTTGAGCGTTCCGATCTGAAACCGCACTGTGCCTCAGGGTAGACTCGCTCGGCAAGTGTCTGCAACCGTTTTAGCACCACACGGGCAAAGACCTTCCCAACGATATTGAGTAGGGATATTCCGCGGTAGTTATTGCAGTCGCTGCGGTCTACTTTGTTCTTATATAGCGTGATGATGTTTGCGTCACGCATTTCCTGAGGGACAGCTCCTTTCCCAACACTGAAGTAGGAGCTCATGCAGGTGGTGGAGGAGGGCGGTTCGCTTGCCAGCCTTGATGACCTCAAAAAATCGTGCCCCGTGTGAGCCATAAATGTGGTCTCAAAAACAGTCATTTTTCACATTTTCCCAATTTTCTCCCACGTTATTGAGAATGGCGACCTTAGCTACAAGTGGTATATAGGTCAAAGCAAGCCCTATCTTTTGATACCAGTTTGGTTGACCTTGCTTCAAGGTCAAGGTCACAGGAGCTCTTCAAAGTTGGATTGTATACATATTTTGAAGTGACCTTGACCCTGAACTATGGAAGATAACTGTTTCAAACTTAATAATTATGTGGGGCACATGTTATACTTTCATCATGAGCCACATTTGTTCACATATCATCAAGGTCAAGGTCACTTTGACCCTTATGAAATGTGACCAAAATGGGGTAGTGAACCACTAAAAGTGACTATATCTCATGGTAGAAAGTGCCAATAAGCACCATTGTGCTTCCTATGTCTTGAATTAACAGCTTTGTGTTGCATGACTTTGGATGACCTTGACCTTGGGTCAAGGTCACATGTATTTTGGTAGGAAAAATGTGTAAAGCATTTCTTAGTGTATGATGTCATTGGTAGGTTTAGTTGTTTGACCTTGACCTTGAAGGTCACCTGAAGGTCAAGGTCATATAAAGGTCAAGGTCAAGCATGTGAGTCGTATGGGCTTTGCCCTTCTTGTTTCATGTGGATGTTTAATTTGGAAAGTGTTTCATTTATTTGGCATGTTTATGACACAATGTCCCTCTTCTACTCTTCCTTTGGATGAAATGCTCTTGCTCCATAGCTGTCCAAGAAGAAACTCTAGTTTGCTGAAATAGAAATTGGACCTTCGTTTCAAGTGTAGTGTGTGTGTGTGTGTGTGTGTGTGTGTGTGTGTGTGTGTGTGTGTGTGCGTGCGTGCATGTGTGTGTGTGTGAGTGGGAGAGAGAGAGAGAGAGAGAGAGAGAGAGAGAGAGAGAGAGAGAGAGAGAGAGAGAGGGAGAGAGAGCTCGGATGCTGGAATTGTGCATAGTCTAAAATAAAACAGAAAAATAAAATAGCATTGCATATCTATAAAAGGTCATTAATATTTTTTTAACATGTCAGCAGTTTGGCTGCGTACCTCAGAGATGAGAATCAGATGTTATTGGCTCGTGTGTGTATTATACAGTATACATCCAAACACATGACTATTCGATATGGGATCGCACTTCGGTCTATGATAGACATCGATTTTTGTTTTCGAACACCCTGCTAAAATTCAACAAAACACTTATTTATGTTGTTTATAACATACAGACATTCCTGTCATAATATTTTGATGATAACAATCAGCAGAAAGAAAAATACGATAGGCCTACACTTCGAATGCACATATACACAACACACAACTTTGACCCGGTCACGTGGCAAACATTTGCTGTTAATTCTGCGTAAACTTTGCCATGAATAGCAAAAAATAGCTTTAATAACTTGCAGTACTGGTAACTTAATGAGTTTAGACATCGAATTAGGCTACTTATCAAGACTAGACTTGATGCTGCAAACAAATAACTCCGATTTGCCACAACCGCTCGTAGATGCGTAGTCCGCCATGATGCGTTCCACTACCAGTGCGCGGAGAGTACTCGTCTCCGTTTGGCTCGCGCTGCGCGAGCATTCATTTGTCCGACACGTTTCATATATCGTTAAATTCGGCATAAAATGAGCTTTAATTTCCGTCTTTATTGTATATAATCCGTTGAGTAGTTCCAGAGATATGAGCTTTTGAAAATTAGACATATTTTCAGATAGAATTTTCTTTAACTTAATCGCTTTATTTTGGAAAAATATTTATACGAGAATAAACTGTGGAGCTTCGTCTTGCTGACTCAGTAATTCGCATACTTGGAATGGGTTTCTTGACGGCGCGAAAGGTATTGTTTCTAACACACTGTAAATATGCTCGGTGAAAGACGCCATTCAGACTGATGACGCGAAGCGTATTTTGTGTTTCATCTAGTACTTTTAGTGCATTCGCACAAGTACCACAGATCACAGACAACATAAAAAACAACACAGAACGACAGATGAAGGTTGAAACTTTATTTTGCACATAGTTTTGGTGCGAAAATTTTCAATTTAAATATATAAACATCACGGGGTAAATCATCAATTTTTAGCCTGCAGGCACCTTTCCCAGCAAAACTGGCTGCGGCTGCCAGTACCTACCCTTATGAAATGTGACCAAAATGGGGTAGTGAACCACTAAAAGTGACTATATCTCATGGTAGAAAGTGCCAATAAGCACCATTGTGCTTCCTATGTCTTGAATTAACAGCTTTGTGTTGCATGACCTTGGATGACCTTGACCTTGGGTCAAGGTCACATGTATTTTGGTAGGAAAAATGTGTAAAGCAGTTCTTAGCGTATGATGTCATTGCTAGGTTTAGTTGTTTGACCTTGAAGGTCACCTGAAGGTCAAGGTCATGTAAAGGTCAAGGTCAAGCATGTGAGTTGTATGGGATTTGCCCTTCTTGTTTCCCTTGTATTTTCAAATTTGAACAATGGATCAGTCTTGTTGTCGAGCGCGTTGTCTGCCAAGTACAGGTTGCTCAGTATTCCTTGGAAACGTGTGAGCGACATTGTCTGACCAAAAAACGGAGTGGCATCAACTTCATCTGTGCTCCAATATGCTGGGATGTTCGATTTCACAACGATGCCCATGAGGATCACAAGAGCAAGGAATGTTTTCATTTCGTCACAGCTGACAGGCGACTAGCGTAACATAACAATCGAGAATGAGGAGACGGCTCCTTGCTTTCCAGTTTCCCCTCAGCATACAGGTTTGTTTGCTCCACAAGCAAATCAAAAACTGTATCGTCCAGGAATAGATTGAAAAAGTCAATTGGCTCAGCGTCAGAGTCGATCTCCGCGAGGAGTTTCGACTCGCCCGTCAACGGCGCGATTAGCTGCTCATCAGCTGTTCGCATCCACCCCTCACTATCATCTTCTCCTACCTCTTGATCACTCGCAGCTTGAGAGATCGGCATTCTTGAGCTAATTACAGCTTGCCTGATTATTTCATCCAAAGTTCTTCATCATCTTCATCTTCGACAGCTGAAGGAATCTTTGAACAGATTTCGCGATCGCGACATGTTGACTCGAGCTTCCACTTTGATTGGTACAGGAAGAAGACCATAATTTCTACTATAACACGCATAGAATCGCCCCGATTGTTGATTGGCCAAGCTGTAGACTGTAGAGAAGCCTCTTCTGCATGAACTGGTATCAGTAAACGTAGAGTTATATGATAGGCTTGTACTTTGAGAGAGCCAGAACGCACGTGGTGTCTGAAACGACATATGGCGCGCTTACCACTGGTGGACCACGAAGGTGAGCACCGCAAATGCCGTACATCCTGCATATATGCAGTGTCTAAGTAGTACAGTCGATTTGCTTGAGGCCCATTCATGGTGGTCTCTTTGTTTTTTGTGTTACATCAACATGCTTATTCCAAATACAGTCTGTTTACAATACATAAGTCGTCTTGCATGTGTGAGATTACCTGTCCAAAGTCTGTAGGCCTGGGGCATGCACTCCGTCATCTCTCCCCTCTCTCCTGGATTGCAGGTACCTCTCCTGGGCCCTGGACACCAACACGGAGGAGCGAGAGAAGGGCAAGACGGTGGAGGTGGGAAGGGCTTACTTTGAGACGGAGAAGAAGCACTTCACAATTCTGGATGCCCCTGGTCACAAGAGTTTTGTGCCAAACATGATTGGAGGCGCCTCTCAGGCTGACCTGGCAGTTCTGGTGAGTACTGGAACTTTTCCCAAGACTCGGCAACCTAAACTGGCGATAACCAGTGCTGCTGAAGTGTCCTGTAAACCCCTGGAGGAAGAGGAATTCGATTAAGATGACCAATGCCTTGAGAGTGAGGAGGAACTAGCGTCATTTTTTACTCACATGCGAAGCAAAAGTGAGTCTATGTACTCGCCCGTTTTGTCTGTCCGGGCGTCCGAAAACTTTAACGTTGGAGTTTTCTTGGAGACTATTAAGTCTATCAATACATAATGTGGCATGATGGTGTATGATGACAAGGCGTCAAAAAACATACACAGTGACTTGACTTTGCTTCAAGGTCAAGGTCGCAGGGGCCGTAAATGTTGTCTAAAAACCAGCCATTTTTCACATTTTCTCAATTTTCTCAGAAGTTTTTGAGATTGGATACCTGACCTATATATGGTATATAGGGCAAAGTAAGCCCTATCTTTTGATACCAGTTTGCTTGACCTTGCTTCAAGGTCAAGGTCACAGGAGCTCTTCAAAGTTGGATTGTATACATATTTTAAAGTGACCTTGACCCTGAACTATGGAAGATAACTGTTTCAAACTTAATAATTATGTGGGGCACATGTTATACTTTCATCATGAGACACATTTGGTCACATATCATCAAGGTCAAGGTCACTTTGACCCTTATGAAATGTGACCAAAATGGGGTAGTGAACCACTAAAAGTGACCATATCTCATGGTAGAAAGTGCCAATAAGCACCATTGTGCTTCCTATGTCTTGAATTAACAGCTTTGTGTTGCACGACCTTGGATGACCTTGACCTTGGGTCAAGGTCACATGTATTTTGGTCGGGAAAATGTGTAAAGCAGTTCTTAGTGTATGATGTCATTGCTAGGTTTAGTTGTTTGACCTTGAAGGTCACCTGAAGTTCAAGGTCATGTAAAGGTCAAGGTCAAGCATGTGAGTCGTATGGGCTTTGCCCTTCTTGTTATCAGTTTGAGTGATGGAAACTGATGAAGAAGGATGTGGCATATGAATTTAGAATTATGTTTATCACCTGGAATGTCTTTGGATATATACAAGTGTTGTGAACAACAGTCATCGTTTGAGTTTAGACCTAAGTTTAGTATGATTGAGAGGAAATATCGGTGAATATTATTTTCTGGTTATTTGTTAAAGGTTCCTTTATAAAGAATTGGAAATTGATTCTACCACTTTTTGTCCGTACGTAGACCTCAGTAGATTCTTCGAGAAGCGTGACGTATGCACTAGAACATGACGGAAGTAGGAGATGGCGAAATACGCATGCGCGAGGGAGAGGGACGGAGAGATCTGGCGCGATGAGCGGTCGTAGTGAAGGAGGGCTGAGGCCTATCGAATCCTACAGCTAACATTCTCACGAACTTTGCCAACACAGTTCACGCTGTCTGATGCAGGCGTGTTCAAGTGCTACAGTGAGTACCACCCCGCATGTTATCTACATTCTGTTGGAAGATGATAGCAAAGATACAGGCTCGGTCGAATCACATTCAAGATGGCGATGTCGTGCAGCTTAATGGAGACGCTAGCGAGGAGTTGCCTTCGAAAATGAATGGACAGACTTTTGAGCGTTAGAGCTTTGATCTTCGGACTGTGTATCAAGAACTGAGAGAGTTTCAGAGGTCCTGTTGTTTGAGTGTGTGATTCTACGTTCCGTTGTGAGGAAAATAAAGTTGCTACGTTTTCCTCTACTACGCAAATTTGTCGTCTCTGTGATTGACTGTAGAACGACAGACGAGCACCAAGAGATTCAAAAGAATCCGTGTTATAGCCTAAAGTGCTAGCAACAACATACCTGCACGCCAATACATCGATAGATTGTGGCCGGCTGTATAGCACGTAACACTGGGGGCCAAGCCGAGGATCTCTACAGCTTCGTCAAGAGTCGACTAGTCAAGATTCGACATTGCCGAACGAGGCCAGTAACGTCATTTTCGTCGAGACCGTGACGCCTACTGTGTGGACTCAAGACAGTGGTCTTGTGTATAGGGAGTCCACGGTAAAGTGTAGTAAAGCTATTGCCGTCGTCAGTCAAAGTCGCCGACACTCCAAGAGCTGCATCATTATCCAGGATGGCGGATTTCTGGCAGGCTGGAGTTGACATCGGACTGAAGGGTAAACAGCTGACCGAGTACGTGAAATCTCGGGAACGAGAACAACAACAGGAACAAGAGATGAAACTGAAGATGCGAAAACTTGAACTCGAAACTCAAGAAAAAGAACGTGACAGAGAAGCTCGAGAAAAAGAACGTGCCAGAGAAGCGCAAGAAAGAGGACGTATACGAGAACTTGAAGCTCAAGAAAAAGAACGTCAACGTCAACATGAACTTGAACTAGCGCGAATTCAGCATGGTGCAAGAAGAGAGGGTGCAGTTCAAAGAGAATCACACAAGGCTCCAAAGATCCCGTCCTTTTTAGAGGATAAGGACAAGATCGACAGCTACCTTGGCAGATTTGAGAGGTATGCTGAGAATGCGAATTGGCAGAAAGATGGATGGGCCATCAAACTGAGTGCTCTCCTCTCCGGGAGTGCCCTCGATGTCTACAACAGGATGTCTGAAGAAGACGCCAAGGACTACGACAAGCTGAAAGATGCATTGCTTCGTCACTACAACTATACAGAGAAGGGATACAGACAACGTTTCCGGGAGTGCAAACCAGAGGCAGGGGAAACACCAGAGCAGTTCATCGAACGGCTGAAGACGTATCTACAGAAATGGGTAGAGCTGTCAGGACTGACAAAGGACTATGATCACCTGCGAGACCTGATAGTCAAAGAACAGTTCGTGGCTGCATGCCAAAAAGATCTGGCAGTCCACTTGGAAGAACAAGAATCTCAGTCCCTGTCGAACCTTGCCAAGTGTGCAGAGCGATATTTGACCGCACATGGAAAGACAATGGCTCCACCAAAGCAACAGCAAAGACAGAAATCCCCGAAGACCGAGATCCAAAGCATAGGCGATACACCGAACGGAGCGGACACACCAAACCAGAAAGGCTGTTTCTACTGCAAGAAAGTAGGTCATCGAATTGCTCAATGTAAAAAGAGGCTGAGAGACGAGTCCACTGCAGAGCAAAAAGAGAGTCCAAAATCACGCAACCCTACCAATCGACAGAATTGCGCGGGAAGTGTCATTTTGCCCCGTGCGAAACCAGTGACTTCAGTTTCAGTAGAGGACGTCAAAGAATGTGTGAGGGACGGCCAAATATTCCTCGCAAATGGCAAGAGCATCCCCGTCGTCGCCAACGGGGCTGTCAACGCGTCAAACATGCCAGTGGCCGAAGGGATGATCAACGGGCATGAAGTGAGCGTCTTGAGAGATTCTGGTTGCAGCGGCGTCATCATCAAAGAAGATTTGGTAACCAAAGACCAACTAACTGGAGAATTCAGACTGACACTCATGGCAGACTGTACATGCGTGCGAGCGCCAACAGCCAAGGTGTCTGTTGACAGTCCATACTTCAAGGGTGAAGTTGAGGCGGTTTGTTTGAAGAGGCCGATGTATGACGTCATGATTGGAAATATCGAGGGAGCACGGTCGCCGAACGATCCTGATCCTGAATGGAAACCAGAAAGCCGGATACAACAGCCAAGAGACGATCCTCTTCCGTTCAAAGAGGTATCCACTCCTGAACTGGAACATTGTGTTGGTGCTGTAACCACCAGGGCACAAGCCAAACGAGACAAGCAAGCAACCAAGCCGTTGAGAGTGAGCAGCCTATCAAAGAACGTCAGTGTCAACAAGGAGGAGCTGATCCAGATGCAGAAAGAAGATTCCGGTCTATCGAAATATCGGAACCGGACGGACAAGGTCACCAGAGGGAAAGGCGTCGTTCACTTTGAAGAAAGAAACAAGATTCTCTACAGAGTTTTTCAACATCCTGACGTTAGTGGTGGCAAGCCTCTGCGGCAAGTCATTGTGCCCACGCCACTCAGAAAGCATGTAATGGAGGTGGCTCACAACTCAATCATGGGGGGTCACCTGGGCATCAAGAAGACGTCGGACAGGATTCAAGCGGCATTCTACTGGCCAGGCTTGCAGCAAGATGTAACCAGATTTTGCCGGTCCTGCGACATTTGCCAAAAGACTGTGCCAAAAGGGAGAATAACCAAAGTCCCTATGCAAAAGATGCCGTTGGTTGATCAGCCATTCAAGAGAGTAGCCATCGACCTTATCGGTGAGATAAAACCAGCCAGTGAAGAGGGACACCGATGGATACTGACACTGATTGATTACGCCACAAGATACCCAGAAGCTGTACCTTTGAAGAAGATTGACACAGAGACAGTCGCTGAAGCCCTAGTTGACATCTTCAGCCGGGTCGGAGTGCCAGAGGAGATCCTTACCGACCTGGGGGTGCAATTTGTTTCGCAGTGCATGGAGGAAGTCAACCGTCTCCTGAGCATCAAGCATCTGACGACGACTCCCTATCATCCAATGTGCAACGGTCTGGTGGAGAAGTTTAATGGGACATTGAAGGCCTCTCTGAAGAAGATCTGCAGCGACGAACCCAGACAGTGGCATCGGTTCATCAACGCCTTGCTTTTCTCCTATCGGGAGGTACCGCAGGAGTCCACAGGCTTCTCCCCGTTCGAATTATTGTATGGGAGGACTGTCAGGGGACCAATGCACATCCTGAAAGAGTTGTGGACAAAAGAGATTGAAACTCCGGAGGTGAAAACCAGTTACCAGTACGTGGTGGATCTTAGAGAAAAGTTGGAGAACACTCTACAGATCGCCCAAGAGAACCTGGAGAAAGCTCAAACCAGCGGAAAGCACTACTATGACAGGAACGCTGTGGTGCGAAAGTTTCGACCAGGAAACAAAGTGTTGGTCCTCTTGCCCACTGACCACAACAAGCTACTTATGCAGTGGAAAGGTCCTTACACCGTGGAAAGTGTGGTCGGACTCAATGACTATCGAGTAAAGGTGGGACAGAAGTCGAAGGTCTACCACGCCAATCTTTTGAAGCTATATGTGGAGAGGACACCGGACCCAGAAGAAGTCATCGGAGGAGCCGTCGTGTCTGAGGACGACTATACCTTCGAAGACGAAGATGTCCTTGATCTGGGAGATGTTGGCCACAAAGAAGGTGCGCGTGATGTCAAAGTGGGGGAACAACTGTCAGCCAGTCAACGTGCCGAGCTTAGCGAGCTCGTCGGCGAGTTCGAGCATGGGTTTCGAGTCGCTCCAGGGTCTACTTCCCTGATCGAACATGAAGTGAACCTCACCTCATCAGTTCCGGTACGCTCGCGTCCGTACCCAATACCCTACCAAGCGCGCGAGTCACTGAAAAAGGACATCAACGAAATGTTGGAGATGGGAGTCATCAGGGAGTCCACATCTCCCTATGCATCACCTGTAGTGGTTGTGAAGAAGCCTGATGGTAGCAACCGCGTGTGCATTGACTACAGGAAGCTCAACAAGATCACTGTGTTTGATCCCGAGCCCATGCCCACAGCTGAAGATTTGTTCCGACGTCTAGCGGGGAGCAAGTTCTTCTCAAAAGTCGATTTGAGCAAGGGGTATTGGCAAGTGCCCATGAGAGCCGAGGACATACCCAAGACGGCATTCGTAACGCCAGATGCGACTTATGAGTGTCTCAAAATGCCTTTCGGAATGGTGAACAGCGGAGCAACCCTAAAACGAGGCCTCAGGAAGATGCTAGCAGGCATGGACAACGTGATCTGCTACTGGGATGACCTCCTAATACATACAAAGACATGGGAAGAACACATGAAGACTTTGAGAGAGCTGTTCACCCGCCTCACAAAAGCAGACCTGACTGTGAGAGCCAGCAAGTGCATCCTGGGGACCGACAATGTGGACTTCATTGGTCACTCCCTCAAGAACGGTCAGAAGGGGCTCCTGGAAGCAAACATCACCAAGATCCAGAATGCTCCACGTCCTACTACCAAGAAGAAGGTCAGATCTTTCATGGGTCTAGCTGGTTACTATAGGGAGTACATACCCAACTTTGCTGCCATCACAGCTCCACTCACTGATCTGCTGAAGAAGGGATGTCCGAACCAAGTACCCTGGGGACCAGCCCAAGAGAAAGCCTACCAGGTAGTCCGCGACCTTCTGACGAAAGAACCGATTCTGCAACTTCCAGATATAGCCAAGCTGTTCGTCTTGAGAACTGACGCATCAGACGAAGGGATTGGCGCCGTCCTTATGCAAGAGCGGGAAGGAAAGCTGTTTCCTGTCAGCTATGCCAGCAAGAAATTAACCAGCGCAGAGAAGAGGTACTCAACCATCGAGAAGGAGTGCCTGGGCATCATCTGGGGAATCCGCAAGTTTGAGGCTTACTTGCAAGGTGTCAAGTTCGTGCTGCAGACGGACCATCGACCATTGACATTCATGAACTCTGCCAAGTTCACGAACAGTCGTGTCATGAGATGGGCGATGTACTTGCAAAACTTTGACATGCGGGTGGAATCTGTCAAAGGACTGGACAACATTGGGGCTGATTATCTCAGCAGAACCGCCGAGTAGAAGTCCTGAAACTATGTGTAAATATGAGTTTACAAGTATTTTTGTTAGAAGAAATGTCCAGGGAAATTTCTTCTTAAGTGGGGGGTGATGTTGTGAACAACAGTCATCGTTTGAGTTTAGACCTAAGTTTAGTATGATTGAGAGGAAATATCGGTGAATATTATTTTCTGGTTATTTGTTAAAGGTTCCTTTATAAAGAATTGGAAATTGATTCTACCACTTTTTGTCCGTACGTAGACCTCAGTAGATTCTTCGAGAAGCGTGACGTATGCACTAGAACATGACGGAAGTAGGAGATGGCGAAATACGCATGCGCGGGGGAGAGAGAGACGGAGAGATCTGGCGCGATGAGCGGTCGTAGTGAAGGAGGGCTGAGGCCTATCGAATCCTACAGCTAACATTCTCACGAACTTTGCCAACACAGTTCACGCTGTCTGATGCAGGCGTGTTCAAGTGCTACAGTGAGTACCACCCCGCATGTTATCTACATTCTGTTGGAAGATGATAGCAAAGATACAGGCTCGGTCGAATCACATTCAAGATGGCGATGTCGTGCAGCTTAATGGAGACGCTAGCGAGGAGTTGCCTTCGAAAATGAATGGACAGACTTTTGAGCGTTAGAGCTTTGATCTTCGGACTGTGTATCAAGAACTGAGAGAGTTTCAGAGGTCCTGTTGTTTGAGTGTGATTCTACGTTCCGTTGTGAGGAAAATAAAGTTGCTACGTTTTCCTCTACTACGCAAATTTGTCGTCTCTGTGATTGACTGTAGAACGACAGACGAGCACCAAGAGATTCAAAAGAATCCGTGTTATAGCCTAAAGTGCTAGCAACAACATACCTGCACGCCAATACATCGATAGATTGTGGCCGGCTGTATAGCACGTAACAACAAGTGCAACAATAATCAGACTGGAAATAACCCAGTAACATTAAAAATAATGGCCAAAAGGTTTGCAAGGCCAACTTTTATCATGGCTTACAAACAAAACTTTCTCTTTTTGACTCACATGCGAAGCAAAAGTGAGTCTATGTACTGAGCCGTGTCGTCCGTCCGTCCGGGCGTCCGTCCGGGCGGGCGTCCGTCCGTAAAAAACTTAAACGTTGGATTTTTCTCGGAGACTATTAAGTCTATCAACACCAAATGTGGCATGATGGTGTATGATGACAAGGCCTCAAAAAACATACATAGTGACTTGACCTTGCTTCAAGGTCAAGGTCACAGGAGCCATAAATGTGGTCTCAAAAACAGTCATTTTTCACATTTTCCCAATTTTCTCCCACGTTATTGAGAATGGCGACCTTAGCTACAAGTGGTATATAGGTCAAAGCAAGCCCTATCTTTTGATACCAGTTTGGTTGACCTTGCTTCAAGGTCAAGGTCACAGGAGCTCTTCAAAGTTGGATTGTATACATATTTTGAAGTGACCTTGACCCTGAACTATGGAAGATAACTGTTTCAAACTTAATAATTATGTGGGGCACATGTTATACTTTCATCATGAGACACATTTGGTCACATATCATCAAGGTCAAGGTCACTTTGACCCTTATGAAATGTGACCAAAATGGGGTAGTGAACCACTAAAAGTGACTATATCTCATGGTAGAAAGTGCCAATAAGCACCATTGTGCTTCCTATGTCTTGAATTAACAGCTTTGTGTTGCATGACCTTGACCTTGGGTCAAGGTCACATGTATTTTGGTAGGAAAAATGTGTAAAGCATTTCTTAGTGTATGATGTCATTGGTAGGTTTAGTTGTTTGACCTTGACCTTGAAGGTCGCCTGAAGGTCAAGGTCATATAAAGGTCAAGGTCAAGCATGTGAGTCGTATGGGCTTTGCCCTTCTTGTTTTAAAATTGTGACTGTCTATTGCAGGTGATATCCGCTCGAAAGGGCGAGTTTGAGACAGGCTTTGAGCGTGGAGGCCAGACACGAGAGCATGCCATGTTGGTGAAGACAGCGGGAGTCCGGCACTTGGTGGTCCTCATCAACAAGATGGATGACCCCACTGTGCAGTGGTCTATAGAGAGGTTGGCCTGAGTGCTCCTCACCTTGCCCTCTGTAGCATTGGGTGTTTGGCTTGACTTCTTTGCCTTGTGGCTGTGCATGTGTGCGTGTTTGTGTGTGTGTGTGTGCACATGTGCGTGTGTGCGTGCACTTGCAGACATCTAAATGCTTATATGTGTGGGAGTGCATTTGCATAAACATGTTAATGCATGTATGAGTGTGAGAAGGGAGTGTGTCTTGAGTATGATGTTGTAAAACTGGTGCTCAGTTTTTAAAAAAGAAAGAAAGGAGTGCTATCAAGTTTATGAGAAGAGTTGGGTCACCGATGTATATTGTTCTTTGACGGCGGTAGAGGCGAATTCGATCAGGCCCTGAAACTAACCATAGGCCAGAGTGAGATAGAATTCTCAAAGTCTGTTAGGAACTTAGGTGTCATGTTCGATGATGATCTTTCTATGAGAGTTCATGTGAACAAAGTTTGCCAGTTAGCTTACTACGAGTTAAGGAAAATTGGCACTATTCGTCACTATCTTTCACAACAGGCCACTCAAACCCTTGTCACTTCCCTTGTTCTGTCCCGTCTTGATTATGGAAATTCTCTTCTTGCCGGCATTCCTGGCACTCTGCTAAACAAACTGCAAAAAGTCCAAAACACTGCTGCTAGATTAATCTTTAGATGTCCCAAGAGAACTCCCACATCCAAACTCCTTCGTGCACTGCATTGGCTCCCCGTCGCTCAGAGGATAGAGTATAAGCTAGCCATTATGTGTTTCAACTTCTTCAATCAAACTGCACCACACGCACTCAAAGAAATTCTCACTGTCTACACCCCCGCTAGAAATAACCGTTCAGCTGCAGACACCAAAACGTTAAATGTCCCCCGTCGCAAAAAGATAACCCAAGGACAGCGAGCTTTTTCCTACATCGGCCCTGTAACATGGAATAGCCTACCTTTCCCTGTCCGTCACTCTAATTCCATGTCCCAGTTCAAAACCTCCCTCAAGACACACCTGTTCCGGTCAGTCTTTCCTGACGAGCAGTGAAGGCGCCTCTTTTATGTTTCGTGTTTTGCCTGCTACTTAATTAATTGTATTGTATTTAATTGTTCTTTTTATTTCAATTGTATAGTATGTGAGTGTTAGAATGTTTTGTATGAGTGTAGACTTTATCATTGTACACGCCATGAGCTTGCTATTAGGGAAGGTATGTGCGTTATAAATAGTCTGTATTATGTATATTGTTCTTTGACTACCATAGAGTACATTAGACTTGATACATTGTTGTTGTTAACATGTTAATCAATAGATACCCATTCCTTACATTCACTTGCATGGAATTAAGTTGCTTTTACATCTTCCCAAGGAAGGGTATCATTGCTGTCCAGTGCTAACTCTGCAACTACAAGAATTGACCAATTCAAGATTTCTTACCTAACCCCTCCCACTGATCTATTATGAGTCTGCTATAAACATCTTCCATCTGCAACCACTGGACATGCTCATAGAATAGTTCAGAAATATATGAGTAAGTCTCTAAACGTGGTGGCAAAAACGTTACAAAAACCCAGTTTCAAAAAAGTGCTTGAATTGTCACTATTTTGGTATTATTATAAAGACGGACACTTTAACTGTGTGTACCTAAGTCAAAAAGATAGTTTATTGAGAAATGTGTGTTTAGGAGCTGTGTAAAGTTCAAAAGTTGGTGTGGAGCAAATTTTAACAAAATGTCCGATGACGTTCGAACTTTCATCCATAACTCGTCTTTCGATTTTCATCGGAAGTTCAAACATACACCGAACGAAAGAGCAATCTTTCCTCTAATGAGTTGTAAAGTTTCAACTTGATCCAATGAGAAACTTTGACAGACGAGTGTTTAGAAGAGACCAACCCGAGTCACGAAATGCGAGCTTCGTTACTGCCAGGGCACGTCCGTAGTGCAAGGCTGATGCTTTACGAGCCGCGTGTAGCGGCTGACGTAATCGGCTTGTATTTTCATCCATGACATTTTTGATAGTCAAACTAAAGCTGTTGCAATCTACTCAGCCCAAACTTGACATCGTATCCGTACACACGTCTTGTTGAAAAGCAAATATTTAAACCGTGAATCGTTTATTTCGGCTCAAAAAGGCTCCTAAAAGCATTGATAAACATACCCAGAACAGGGAACAATCTGTCCAAACCCCACAAGCGTAACCAAAAATTAATACCAAAGGAGAAAGATTCAAACACTTACCACATTTTCGAATATCCATGTGGAAAATTAAACTCTGCGGCAATAATTCCAGTATTAACTGGTTTGTTGCGGTTATAAATTGCAGATCGAAGAAAATTCGGAATCACACATTTTTTTGGGATAAATTTGACGAAAAAAAAAACGGTCAAAATGACCAAGGATTTTTGCCAAGAATAAAAGTCGGTGGCAGTTGTGAATAAAAGCATTCTAACTCGTTATATTTCACAAACTAACTCTTTGTTGCAATACACGACCCATGTAAAGTTTTAAGTGAAAATAATTTGCCGGTAGCAATTTTCGGTTTGCTGACTCTGCTGATGACTTAGTCTGTTACACTTGTATTCACGAAGTTTCTGGCGTTCAAAGTCAAAGAATATAAAAATGGAAATCCTGATATCTGGCAAATTATTGAAGACAACACTTTATTTCCTGAAACAACAATTGGGTTTCAATTTAAGAGCGATTCTGTTCCTGTTATTTTAGGTAATGTGAGGCACTGTCTGTCGTGTAACGTTTTGAAGTCTCTGTTTTCCTGGAAATTTTACCTTTAAATCTATTTATTCACTATCGCACAAACTGTAACAATGGAAACTGCATAAAAACTATCTATTTGACCATTTGTGACTTTACACACCTGCAAAAGAAGCATGTAGGTTAATTAGTTATTGGTGTAAATACCATTTTAAAAATGTACCAGTTGGCCATTTGACGTTTAGAGACTCACTCATATCAGTGAGCAGACAAGCGTTTTTTGAAACTCCTGTAAATTTACGTGAGTTCCATATACATGGTTACCAGTGGACAATGATGATACGCACTTGCATTGATAGAAGCTTTATCAGCTTAGAGAACATGGTGCTCTTGTCTTCATTAGCTAGCTCAGCTCTGTCTTGACTCTAGGTAACTTTCACACAGGTACGAGGAGTGCAAGGAAAAGCTGCTGCCCTACCTTAAGAAGTGTGGCTTCAACCCCAAGACTGATCTCTACTTCATGCCCTGCTCTGGCTTGACTGGCGCCTACCTTCGCCAAGCAGTTGAAGAGTCTGTGTGCCCATGGTACAGGTAAGCAGTCAATGTGTCTGTCTGCCCGTGGTACAGGAAAGCAGTCATTGAGTCTGTCTGCCCATAGTACAGGTAAGCAGTCAGTGAGTCTGTCTGCCCATAGTACAGGTAAGCAGTCAATGAGTCTGTCTGCCCGTGGTACAGGAAAGCAGTCATTGAGTCTGTCTGCCCATAGTACAGGTAAGCAGTCAATGAGTCTGTGTGCCCATGATACAGTTAAGCAGTCTATGAGTCTGCTCATGGTACAGGTAAAGAGGTGAGAAGCAGGTGTCAGACTGTCGTAGGCTAAGGTAGGGAAAAAGAAAAAAGAAAAAAGTGACCGGAGTCTGACCAATTGTATTCTCTCTCGAGAAATGGGGGCCCTGAAGAGGGCCGTTTCCAGAGTAGGCGTAGGCGAGCTTTCGGAGGGGATACTCCTTCTTCAGGCCAAGTGGTAAGGGACTGGCAGGGGTAAGGTTTAAATAGAGGATTTTCAGGTCTGGTGGAGGTTTGAGCAACGCAAGTCGTCCGGGAAAAGCAGGAGTGGAGTTGTGTTTACAGCAGTAGAAGGTCGGTCCCTTAGCACGCTCACGAGCATGTCCGAGGGCGAGTGGTCCGGCAGGTTGAAGGGCTCGCTGACTGGAAGGGGCGACGGGTTCCTGATAGTGGCGCTGTGTCCGTTCATATGTTGGCGGAGTCGTTGACCAGTCTCCCCGATGTACCATGCGTCAAGGCACCCCCTGTGGCATCTGATGAGGTATACTAGATCTCTGGAATGGCAGGCATGTTTGCCTCTGACGTGGTGTACGATCTGGCCTCTGGTAATGGTTGTCTCCGTGCAGATGGTCGCGCACGTGGAACATCGCGTGGCCTTGCAGGGTTGCACGCTGCCATCTTCCGTGGGGTAGTGGTTGGGGAATCTGCTGCGGACCAGCAGACTCTTTAGGTTAGGTGGTTGGCGGAAGGTGAGGACAGGAGGTGCCGGAAGTGCACGAGAGAGGCGCTCGTCCTCACCGAGGAAATGTTGGAGATTCTTAACCCTTACGTTGCTGAGTTTTTTTAGCAATGCGTCATTGCTCTGTGCTGACTTTCCCCCCCCCAGAATTTACTCCAAAAACGGTCACCGTCTTTGAAGTCAATTTTCATATTCTTCTTCACCTCTGATCAAAAAATGCAAAGAATAAAAGTTGTAGCTGAGAGAATTCTGTACACAGTGGTATGCAGCACTTGAATGAAATTTATCATAATACCTGCGTTTTATTCTCAAAATGAAATAAAACAACAACAACAACAAAACAGATCAATGAAATGCCTTTACACTAACTTTATTATCTAATCATAACCTCCAGCAATTATCAGGCTTGATTTCTGAAAGGTTACCTAGTAAAAAGAAGGACAAAAAAGGCCTTAAATCCTTACATGCACCTCAAAAGTCACCACGTACTTGCTGTGATCATGGAGTAGGGGTGTGGTTGGGAGTGGGGAAGACGCTGATCACAGTGCCTAAAAACAATCACTCTAACCTTGTTGAAAGCAAAAGATTTTCATGAGGAATTATAAGCATAAGTATACTCATCCACAAAATGACACCAATGGAATATCTACATGTTACTACAGGTACAATGACATACTAATAAAAATGGCTGAAACTGGAAAATCACACACACGCGCACGCACACACACGCACACACACACACACACACACACACACACACACACACACAGCTTCTACCCAA
Organism: Theodoxus fluviatilis; assembly: GCA_034096865.1. Taxonomy (NCBI): domain Eukaryota; kingdom Metazoa; phylum Mollusca; class Gastropoda; order Cycloneritida; family Neritidae; genus Theodoxus; species Theodoxus fluviatilis. The sequence continues at coordinate 42,657 of JAWQFJ010004144.1, forward strand.
GGCAACATGCAGTGTCCATAGCAGGTTGAAAACTATCTAGGAAATCAAGAAAAAATCTCTACAGCAGGTTCAAAATCTCCAATCTCGAAACCGTGAGTGAGGCGCGAGTTGGTTGACTGGATGGGCTGCGAAATATTGCGACGCATACCTGATTGTTTGTTCGGTCATTAGTCCAAATACATCGTCATCGAAGAAGTAAGCGAAAATCTTATTAGCATCGTCGCTCTCAGTGTGAACAAGTGGGCCAGTTTTCTGACGGAAGGGAGGAAGCTAAGCATCTTCGGAAGCCTGCTGTCGGAAAGATCGTGATGCGCTTCCTGATGCACGTCTTGATCTACTTGACGATGCTCGCTCCGATGCACGGTTCGAACTTCGACATCTTCCCGCGATCGGAATCGCTGCAATTCTGCTTCTGCCTTGGCAACAAACTCTAGCTTGAAAGGTTCTAACTCTTCGTCCGAATCCTCGCCAAATAAAAGCTCTATTACACGCTTATCGATGTCTTCTGACATAACTTGACGCAAAAAAACATAAAACTTCTGAGCGAATTTACTCGAAAACTTTGTAGAGATCGCCCATACAAACTACACATGCGCAGAAAGCTCGGGATGTCCGCTTTCCTGCTGTGGTATTTATAGAGAGTTGACGTCATTTGCAAGGGAGATAAGCGAGTTCAAACTAACCCACCCTCAGCGATCGAGTGCGGGCGGGATCTCCCGCCGTCCGCACACAGCGGTGAAAACAAGCTCGGCGGGAATTCCCGCCGGCCGCACGGAAAAGGTTAAGTACCTTGCGCAGCTTCTCCGCCCCGGGGAAGAATTTCATCACTAAAGGGAATTTATTAGCTCCCGAGTGCCCGTCTCGACGAATGAGAAGCTCCTCCCGTCTCTTGGTAGTTGCCCTGTGAAACTGCAGGTCGATGCTCTTGCTGTGGTGTCCGCTACGGAGGAGAGACGCCTTCAGTTCCAGGAGGTGTCTGTCGCGATCGTCCGCGTTGGAGCAGATACGGTGGATCCGAAGCGCCTGTCCATAGGGGGATGGACTGTTTGACATGCCTCGGGTGGGAACTGGAGTGGTGGAGCATCCGCATGCTGTCGGTGGGCTTGCGGTACAAGGAGGTTATGAGCTGTCCATCAGTTATGGTAACGCGAGTGTCCAGAAAGGTGACCGACTCCTTGGAGAAGGTCATAGTCAGTCGAATGGTGGGGGAGAATCTGTTGATTTCCTGGTGGAGTTCCTGGAGGGCCTGTTCTCCGTGGTTCCAGATGAGGAATATGTCATCAATGTATCTGACGTAGAAGCTGGGACGCAGGGGACGACTGGGAAAAAAATTCTTCTCGAACTTGTGCATAAAGAGATTCGCATATTGCGGAGTGAATCTGGTGCCCTTGGCTGTGCCGTGCTTCTGCAAGTACATTCTGTCCCCAAAGGAGAAGGCGTTGTGCTCGAGGATGAACCGAATGAGAGCGAGGGTAGTATCGGGAGAGGAACAGTTGTTTCCATGGTACAGGTAAGCAGTCAGTGAGTCTGTGTTGCACCGATGTGAAAACATGGATGGTGAAAAGTCGTCTGAAATTAAATGAAGACAAAACAGAATTCATCATCATCGGTTCTAAGGCACATGTTCAGTTGTTCCAAGAAACTAACAACTCCATTTCGGGAGTCGAGGTCCCCTCGTCAAGATGTGTGACATATCTTGGCGTAAAGATCGATGAGGTTTTTTCTATGGGGCCACACGTAAGCAGAACGATCTCTTCCTCCTACTGGCAGCTCCGACGTATCTCAAGTATCAGACAATGCCTGACTGAAAAATCGGCCACAACTCTTGTATTGACGTTGGTGATGTCAAATCTTGATTACTGCAATAGCCTTCTGCTAGGTGAAACCCAAGAACATCTCCGAAGACTTCAACAGGTGCAGAACACCGCAGCATGTATAGTGAAACGTCCACCTAGTCGTTCTCACATAACACCCATCCTTCGAGAGCTACACTGGCTGCCTGTCCACCAACGTATTGTGTTCAAAACACTGTGTCATGTGTTCAAGTGCGTCAATGGTTTGGCCCCGCTGTATCTGGTTGAGTTTCTCAAGACTTATAAGCCTGTGAGGGATCTCAGATCTTCGGCGCAGTCATTTCTCCATGTGCCACGCTACAACACCAAGAGATCTGGAGAAAGAGCATTCTCGTATGCTGGACCGAAACTCTGGAACGATATCCCAGACAGACTGAGGAAATCTCCTTCAATACAGACTTTCAAGTCACAGCTAAAAACTCTTTTATTCAAAGGGTGAACGTGTTGAGCGCCTTGAGCATGCCTTTGGGTGTGAGATTGGTGCTATATAAGAGCCAAAATACATACATACATATCAAAACACTTTATTGCAGGAAATTGATTACATTCATCAAGAGCAATATCAAAGGAATGCAAGCGTTACCACCTTCCACTTCGATGGCCTCATGGATAACTGAGCATGTTGGAGCTTTATGACGTTATTCTATTATACAACATTCGCCATGTATGATTGCATTTGGCCCTCTATATATGTAACTATATCTCTTAAATTCTCTTCCACTCTCTCTGTATTTCTCTGTTTCTCTGTACTTCATTCTGTACCACTCATAGTCTCTCCGTCATTGTTTGTCCGTCCCTCCATCCACCCATATGTCTGTCCATCTGTCTGTCCGGCTCTGTCCGTCAGCTTGTCTCTGCCACCCTGTGGGATTCTCTCTCTCTCTCTCTCCTCTCTCTCTCTCTCTCTCTCTCTCTCTCTCTCTCTCTCTCTCTCTCTCTCCCCCTCTCTCTCTCTCTCTCTCCTCTCTCTCTCTCTCTCTCCTCTCTCCCTCCCTTCCTCTCTCCCTCTCTCTCCCCCCCCCCCCTATCTCCCCCAATTCCCCCCCCTCTCTCTCTTCTGTATATGCATTTACCACATGGCATAGGTAGATTAGCACGCAGCTTGTATACCTGGTCGAAAACCTCTTTTAATAATATTATATCAAGCTGAGGGTCATCATGGGTGTGAGCTGGTCAGGTGAAAGTCAAGGACTTACAGTTCGCGTCATTATGTGACCTCGTCTAGCCCAGACTCTTCTTGATCCAATCATCACCGAGATGCTGAGGTATTTTGCAAGGCCTTTGCTCACTCTCTTGGGTAAGCCTAGTAGTGTCAGGCCTGGGACTACGTGTCGGTGCACGGTTCCAAGAGAACCTATCACCAGGACAACGATCTTGGTGGAAAAACCCGCTTCACAAAGCCTGAAGTGTAGTGGCATGTATTTGTTGAACTTATGTCTATAACATGCGTCCAGAAATACATCAAAAGGATTGGACACTTCAACAATGAAAGCGGCTGATTGACTATGGTCTAATACGCATAGGTCTGGTTTGCAAGTGTCTATGGCTTCTCCGTGCAAGGCCACTGGCTGATTGTGGAACACTTCACAATACTCCGTCAGCACCGACTTGGTGAGTTCCTGCAGTACGAGCTCCACATACATACATACATACATACATACATACATACATACATACATACATACATACATACATACATACATACATACATACATACATACATAGTACAGGTAAGCAGTCAGTGAGTCTGTCTACCCATAGTACAGGTAAGCAGTTGATGAATATCTGCCCATAGTACAGGTAAGCGGTCATTGAGTTTGTCTGCCCATAGTACAGGTAAGCAGTTAGTGAGTCTGTCTGCCCATGGTACAGGTAAGCAGTCATTGAGTCTGTGTGCCCATGGTACAGGTCAGCAATTAATGAATATCTGGCCATAGTACAGGTAAGCAATCATTGAGTCTGTGCCTGTGGTACAGGTAGGCAATCAATGAGTCTGTCTGCCCATAGTACAGGTAAGCTGCCCAGCAGTCTCTGAGACCATTGTCTTCTTCCTTACTGAGAGGTCACAGATTCAGTTCCCGCTTGAGGTGGGAAACTTCCAGTATGTCACCTGCAGGTGTGTAGCTCTGTAGTAGGATCTATTTTTCCCTCTGCGTAGGAAAGCAGTTCCTGTCACTGTGTAGGTTGGGCTTTGGAAAGGACCCACCATGTATCCCTAGGAGATTTGTAAGAGGCCAAAAAATATGGACATCATGACTTGACTTGTACTTTAGATAGTCTCAATGATTCTGTAAATAATTCTTTTGATAGGTTTGCATTCCCTAATGCAAGTTAGTCTTCTTTGTAGATGCACAAGCTTTCCATGGTACTGATGAATAGCCCTGATTGATAGATTTGTATGGCGAAGTTTGTGTGTACTTGTGTGTGTGTGTGTGTGTGTGTGTTTATCTGTATGGTTGTCTATCAGTCCATCCATCCTTCAGTTCATTTGTCTAGGAGTGTGTGCCATCACAGTCTGATAGCCATCCCTTTCTGCTTGCCAGGGGTCCTACCTTGTTGGAGTACCTGGACAAGTTGGAGCCCATCAGCAGAGCGCGGGACGCACCAGTGCGAGTGCCTGTGGTGGACAGATACAAGGTAGGCCTTGCCACAACCAGCCTTGCTTGCATTGGACATAACTCAAGAATCTTGAAGCCTTTTTTAGATTTTACACATGTATTTTCTGGACATGGACATAATTAGGAGGAAGATATTGAAATGTTTGCATGCTTTGGAAGTTATCCCTTCAATGTAGAAATTGTCCAAATGTTTTCCGACATTGTGTGTTTTTATGGGAAAATGTAACCCTGATGATGGCAAAATGTTGTTGGAGATGGTAGTCATGAAGCTTTTGCTTTCAGGACATGGGCACAATTGTCTTGGGGAAGGTCGAGTCAGGAACGGTGACCAAGAACATGAACCTCCTCCTAATGCCCAACAAGGTAAGCCTCTCTCCCGAACCAGGGTTTTCTGCCTGCTTTGTGTCTGGGGCTGTAGGCACCTCCTTTGGGCTGGTGTAGGAATAGACCCACTACATCTTTGAATGCAGTTTGTAAAAGGCAAATATCAAGGGAAATACTACTGTCTTGCTCCTGCTCTCACCAGCTCGAGTGATTTTTGTAGTCAGTGGTATTATATAGCCTATGAAGGTTTATAGACTGTTGAGTCTCATTTATTCGTTCATTTATTATTTGTTCTGCGGCTGTACACATGTTAGCACGCCGACTTACCAGCATACCTATGTAGTGCCTCATCATAGTATCATCGCTAGGGAACTACAAAATCAGCTTAACGGTGCATTTGCCCACTTTGCATTCAACATATGATGGCACATACTTGTATGGCCTGTTCTGTGTCAGAAACAATTGCCTCAAGTCTGCCAAGATGACTGGCAGGATATGTGGAGTGATCTGACTTGACTATTCAGGTTTTCTTTTGCAGCATTGTGTTATGGAATGGAGTCATACTTTAGGGGTCAGAGGAACTGCTGAACAGAACATTCAGCCAAGATTTTGAGCTCTTTGAACACTTCTAGGATTAACTCGTGTTGATGTGCAATGACCGTGAGTGCTCACAGGATGGAGAGTTCCTCATGGCGCAGAAGTTTGGTCTTATTTAACCCTCTGGACATCATTAATTTCTCACGGTTTTTACTCCCTGCAGCCAGTTATTTTCTGGACGTGCCCAAAAACCGAGACCCCTCTTCTGTTTAAAAATATACAATTATTTTATTCTTTGCTATAGAGGCAACATTTTTGGAGGAAAGATGGAAAATTGAATGCTCTCTCTGATAGACCCACTGAAATTTATGTCCATGCAATACAATATGATAAGGGGAAAAAACTGAGACAACACAAATAAAAAACGTGTCGAGTGACAGGCTGCCACTGACGTTGAAATGATCGTTATCGGCAACATTTCCGGACACTGTACCTGAGGTACTCTGTCCGATCGGACAGAGTACCTCAGTTTGAAATCTCGGCATTTGAACGAGAACGAGTCCGCAGCCGCCACCCCGCCTGACTGACTTCGCACGCCCGGGGAGTTATGCTAAGATCCAGCCGCGTTAATAAATCTGCATTTTGTGACAAACGTCTTGCTCGGCGGTACTGTACTCCATGCACCTTAACGGTCCGCGTGATTCGGGTGTAATCTTAAGCTAAACGACGTTTATTGGCGCTGCTGAAATGGTCGAAGTCGGAAACATTTGGAACGTCGTTTAGCTTAAGATTACACCCAAATCACGCGGACCTTTAAGGTGCATGGAGTACAGTACTGCCGAGCAAGACGTTTGTCACAAAACGCAGATACATTAACGTGGCCGGATCTTAGCATAACTCCCCGGGCGTGCGAAGTCAGTCAGGCGGAGTGGTGGCTGCGGTCTGAGCTGAGCGCTATCATCGGTATGTCACATTGACTGTAAGGACGAGATTTCAAACTGAGGTACTCTGTCCGATCGGACAGAGTACCTCAAGTACAGTGTCCGGAAATGTTGCCGATATCGACCATTTCAGCGCCACTGACTCACTCGAGAATAAATTCCCGCATCGCTTCCTTTCTTCGCCCTCACTTGACCAGCGTAGCGATTCGTTTCGTCGACCATCAAGTCAGCGACTTTATTAGTTGAAATAGAGATGGAAAGCATCCGATTTAGATACCTCATCGGGCACATGTTGAGGAGAGTCTATGCGCGAATTTAGAGCAAATTTAGAAGTTACCGATCAAGGTAGACACGCTGCTGCGCGATTTCGATAGCGCACGCTGGCCCAGAAATGGCTGAGCTTTATCCTGATGAAGAGCGAATCTTAGAAATGTTGTTCGATTCTGACTCGGAAGAAGAATTCCATGGCTTCATAGAGGAAGATTTGGTCAAATCTGCCACAGCAACCATGAGTGGTCATACGCAGACGGAATCTTGGACTGGGCTGGTTCAACTTCGATTTCGTCATCAGGATTGAGCTCAGCCATTTCTGGGCCAGCGTGCGCAATCGAAATCGCGCAGCAGCGTGTCTACCTCGATCGGTAACTTCAGAATTCGCTCTAAATTCGCGCACTTGCAGTGAAAAATTATGGCGACTGTTATTATGAAAGCGAGGCTCTTCTGCGCAGTCTCCATGCGTAGAGAGCTCTCACAATCCCAAGATTCATAGCAAACGGCGCCAGATTCAAACATGCCTGTAGTCTGTCGACTGTAACCGCCGACGGCTGTAAGGGGAGGTAACTACGTCAGCGGTCAAAACCGCCGACGGCGCGCAGAGGGTTAATGTCTGACCTAAATCAAATTAATTTGGTATTGAACTGTTTATACCACCACTTAGTAATATCTCCAGATATGTATTGTTACATACTAATGCACAATGATGTTTAAGATCCAGCAGTTATTATTAAATAAGACAGAAGGGAAGTTTAAATTTCTTTCCCAGGAAATACTACTATTTTGGATTGGAACATAGATTCATCTTGATGTGAACCTACTTGCAGCAGAACTGCAGAAGTACATCAAAGTGACTGTGAGGTAGATGCTTGCAGGTGACTGTTTTGCGTTCTGCAGCAATCAGTCAAGGTGATGCAGATCTGGTCAGACACCTCGGACGACCCCGTGGACGCCCAGCCTGGAGAGAATGTCAAGCTCAAGCTGGCCTACGTGGAGGAGGAGGTTTGTATCTTTGTAGCATCCCCTGGGGTGGCTCATGCTCTCAGCTCACACACTATACGTTGCTTGCAACAGTTTTTGGATCACGACATACACATTTCCTCATATGCAGGCAGATATTTCAATGAACTTTCGATCACCAGAAATTATTTCACAGTTTAGGACCAGTTCTATTTTCCCATTATTTCAAATGAAATGCTTCTGCCTATTAGCCAATGGGAACATTCCTCGCTTTCAACCATTGCACTTTCCCCTCATACAAGTCGATGATGTCTGTCATAAACACTTGTAGAATTACTGTCACACACATAGAGAAGCCGTAACCAAATAACAGTATTTATTTCTCAAACATTCACTACATTATTCAAATTGAGATGTGCATCAGAGTCCGCGGTGTGAGTCGCTGCTTGGGTGAGTGAGAGATATTATATGGCTTATTGTGTAGCCGAGATGTTTGAGGAGTTTGACAGTTTCATCTTAATAAATTTTTGTTTCAGTACCATTGACAGAGAGATAGACACAGACACTGTAGGTTATAAATATGTCATTCTAAATAGGATAATTTACTTATGGCACAAAGTTTGTGTGACGACTCTTTAGATGCTTAGGTTTGATTTTGGACATAAGAAATTGTTGTTTTGAATGAACTAGATGTTGGTTGTTGTGGGTTTTGTTGTTTTGATTGTAGTTTGTAAGATATTGATAAAGTGCTAAATATCTGTCCCATCTCCTTGCAGGACGTTTCTCCTGGCTTTGTACTGTGCTCACCTAGCAATCTCTGTCACACAGGAAGGATCTTTGATGCGCAGGTAAGAGTTGGAACGTCCCCTCCTCCTTTCTCTCCTCTCTTCTCCTCCTCCTCCTCCCCCATTAGTTCTCTTTTCCCTTTCTCCCTTTCTTTCTTTCTTTCTTTCTTTCTTTCTTTCTTTCTTTCTTTCTTTCTTTCTTTCTTTCTTTCTTCCACAGGCAGAAAAGATGACTTGTGGTGGGGCCATCAATTGTGTTCAGTACAATGATATTCAAATGAAAGCATTTTTCTACCACGGACATCAGTTTTAGCAGATCTTAGTGATATTTGAAAGTCTACCTTACAGGTTGCATTTAAGTTGTCTTTTTTTTTCACAGCAAAATAGTCTAGAAGGGATTAAAAGGAGAGATTAGCTGGAGAAAGAGATTGCCTAGAAGATATTACAAGGAGAGATTTAGCTAGAGAAAGAGATTGTCCAGAAGAGATGAAAAGGAGAGATTTAGCTAGAGAAAGAGATTGTCTTGAAGATATTACAAGGAGAGATTTAGCTAGAGAAAGATTGTCCAGAAGAGTTGAAAAGGAGAGATTTAGCTAGAGAAAGAGTTCTTGAAGATATTACAAGGAGAGATTTAGGTAGAGATAGAGATTGTCCAGAAGAGATAAAAAGGAGAGATTTAGCTAGAGAAAGAGATTGTCCAGAAGAGATAAAAAGGAGAGATTTAGCTAGAGAAAGAGATTGTCCAGAAAAGATGAAAAGGAGAGATTTAGCTAGAGAAAGAGATTGTCCAGAAGAGATGAAAAGGAGAGATTTAGCTAGAGAAAGATTGTCCAGAAGAGATGAAAAGGAGAGATTTAGCTAGAGAAAGAGATTGTCCAGAAGAGATAAAAAGGAGAGATTGGGCTAGAGAAAGAGCCAGAAGAGATAAAAAGGTGAGATTGAGCTAGAGAAAGAGATTGTCCAGAAGAGATAAAAAGGTGAGATTGAGCTAGAGAAAGAGATTGTCCAGAAGAGATAAAAAGGAGAGATTGAGCTAGAGAAAGAGATTGTCCAGAAGAGATAAAAAGGTGAGATTGAGCTAGAGAAAGAGATTGTCCAGAAGAGATGAAAAGGAGAGATTTAGCTAGAGAAAGAGATTGTCCAGAAGAGATGTAAAGGAGAGATTTAACTAGAGAAAGAGATTGTCCAGAAGAGATAAAAAGGAGAGATTTAGCTAGAGAAAGAGATTGTCCAGAAGATATAAAAAGGAGAGATTTAGCTAGAGAAAGAGATTGTCCAGAAGAGTTGAAAAGGAGAGATTTAGCTAGAGAAAGAGATTGTCCAGAAGAGATGAAAAGCAGAGATTTAGTTAGAGAAAGAGATTGTCCAGAAGATATAAAAAGGAGAGATTTAGCTAGAGAAAGAGATTGTCCAGAAGAGTTGAAAAGGAGAGATTTAGCTAGAGAAAGAGATTGTCCAGAAGAGATAAAAAGGAGAGATTTAGCTAGAGAAAGAGATTGTCCAGAAGAGATAAAAAGGAGAGATTGAGCTAGAGAAAGAGATTGTCCAGAAGAGATAAAAAGGTGAGATTGAGCTAGAGAAAGAGATTGTCCAGAAGAGATGAAAAGGAGAGATTTAGCTAGAGAAAGAGATTGTCCAGAAGAGATGTAAAGGAGAGATTTAACTAGAGAAAGAGATTGTCCAGAAGAGATAAAAAGGAGAGATTTAGCTAGAGAAAGAGATTGTCCAGAAGATATAAAAAGGAGAGATTTAGCTAGAGAAAGAGATTGTCCAGAAGAGTTGAAAAGGAGAGATTTAGCTAGAGAAAGAGATTGTCCAGAAGAGATGAAAAGCAGAGATTTAGTTAGAGAAAGAGATTGTCCAGAAGATATAAAAAGGAGAGATTTAGCTAGAGAAAGAGATTGTCCAGAAGAGTTGAAAAGGAGAGATTTAGCTAGAGAAAGAGATTGTCCAGAAGAGATAAAAAGGAGAGATTTAGCTAGAGAAAGAGATTGTCCAGAAGATATAAAAAGGAGAGATTTAGCTAGAGAAAGAGATTGTCCAGAAGAGTTGAAAAGGAGAGATTTAGCTAGAGAAAGAGATTGTCCAGAAGAGATGAAAAGCAGAGATTTAGCTAGAGAAAAAGATTAACAGTGTAAAGGATCCTACCTTTGTTTTCCAGGTGGTGATTCTGGAGCACAAATCCATCATCTGTGCTGGCTACAGCTGTGTCTTGCACATGCACGCCTGTGCTGAGGAGGTGACCATCAAGGTGAGCATTGTAGTGCGCACTGCGTCTGCTGCGTGGCATTGAGTTGGTGCATATTCTTGCAGTGCTGTATCCATAACTGATCTCTCACACATCCAGTCAGGCGTTGGGTACTAACATGTGTTTTGACATGGTTGGAAGTTATTGTCACTCTTTTTCCTCTACATGTTCCCCTGTGGGTTGGAGGTTAAAAGAATAGACCCACTGTCTCCCTAAATGATTTGTAAGAGACGAATAAATAGGGATATCATGACTTGATTTGCGTTTACTCTAAACTTATCTAGCCACTTTTGTGCTTGATGGCCTTACATAGTCTACAAAGGCTGATACGCTGTAAAATACTATCCATCCTCTACATGTCAAAGTTAGGATTGAAGATTGCAACTTCTTTTTTGTAGTTGCAAGTACTGTCCGGTAGACAGGCTGTAGTGAACAAGAATGATTCCAAGAAGGAATGACTTCAGTTAGGATTTTCCATAAGAAAACAATTCTGTTGAGGCGCATCCTGGTAGCCTCTTTGGCTGCTTGAGGCTGACCCAGGTTGAGGCACTTAAGTTGGCCCTTAAGACCCGGCAGCCAGGAGTTCCAGCTGAGAAGGAGGCCAGCCAGCAGCTGTGACTGTAGTTGTACCTCCCTGATGGCATGGAGGCCTCACTCATCTGGCTGATTCTTTCAGGCCCTGATCTGCTTGATAGACAAGAAGACAGGAGAGAAGAAGGAGAAGAAGCCGCGGTTCATCAAGCAGGACCAGGTGGGGATTGCACGGCTGGAAGTGAATGGAGGCATGATCTGCCTGGAGACCTTCAAGGAGTTTCCCCAGATGGGACGCTTCACTCTACGTGATGAAGGTAAAAGCCCTGGTCTTTTACATTGACTTTGAAGAAGTTCTTTCCTTGATTTTGGCTGATTGTTTGCAAGGCATGATGCAGCCTTCACTCTACGTGTTGAAGGTAAGAGCCCTACTCTTTTACATTGACTTCAATGAAGCTCTTTCCTTGATTTTGTCTGATTGTTTGTAAGGCAAGAAGCAGCCTTCCAAATGTGGACTGGAGCCACATGGCCAATGAGTGTGGCAACTTGTAGGTCATGACCTATGAATATGTGTTTCAGGCTCCTCCTCCTCCTTCTCTTTCATTTCTTTTTCTTCTCTCTCCTCTTTCATTTTTTTCTCTCCATTTTCATTTTTTCTATCTCCATTCTTTCTTTCTTTCTTTCTTTCAGCACTGTGGCCAGAAATGGGTTTCAGTTTGCTATGCATGGTTGAATCTGTCAAAAACATCACCTGAAATTCCTCTATAAAATATTTTGACTGGAGAGTAGGAATTTCTATGATGGTCATATGATTTGACCTTTGCACATCTAGCTTGAGGAGTTTTTCTAATGGGTGCCATTTGTTTATGTTTGGCTGAGAAACCCTGAAACTTTGTAACCTGCAAACTCAGTATGATGTCCAGTGGTGCCAGATTTGGTTTTGTCCAGTTTGAGAGCTGCATGACCACAAGGGTTATAGATGATAAAAACATAAATTTTTTGCAGCATGCGTTATATGGGCACTTCTCTATCTTGAGTTCCGTATTGTTTCCAGAATTTTGAACTTCACATAAGAGGCTATTCATGACCCCCCCAAGTTCTGATCTTTTTCCAGTTTTTCTTGAACACAGATCTGGATAATGGGAGCAGGCTGCTTTGATAATTCATGGGGAACAAGAAGTCCTCTGATCTCCCAAGTAACTACGGAGTATTCTTTGTCAGAGTCATGAACAGGGGACCACATGCACAGACATGTGCCAAGAGGACCACTGTCTGCAATGTATGGGTTGGAAGTTGATGTTCTCCATGTTTGTGTTTCAGGGAAGACTATTGCTATTGGGAAGGTGCTAAAGATTGTGGACTAAAGCCCCTCACCTGGACTGCCAACTGCCTTTTGAAGTATTCCACGGGACACCAAGACCAAACCTTTCTCACGATGACTACGTACGGACTGAGGGCTGACAGGGACAGGTGGAGAGATGACAAGTGCTGGTTCGGGAGGGAGGGCTCCTGGGAAGGGAAGCGAGGGAGGCTTGCTGGTCTGGCAGCAGTGGACGCTGCACCCAGCCTCCCCTCCTCCCTCTCCCTACCCCACCCCCCTGTCGGCGCTGGTAGAGGTGGGGCTTCAATCCAGGCTGCCCGCCCACCCTGCCCCAGCCTGGCTGTGATGCAGGGTGACCCTGTAGCTGCCTGTCTGGAGAAGTGCAAGCCAGGCCCATGGGCTCCTTTCCCTGGAGAGCCCGCCCTGGGCTGTGAGTCGGGCCAGACACTCTCCCCATCCCATCCATTCTCTGATGATCATGTCCACACAATCAAAAGTATATTTTTGCAAAGTTTTTTTTTTCTTCAGTGATTATAAACAGGGCATGGTTGGCAAGTCGCATCACTTGTATTCTTTTTGTTATGTATGGATTATGTTGCATTTTCTTGATACAAAGGGTTCCTTGTAGGTGATTCATTGAACCTGGATGAAGCCGTTTTACCAAATGAATTTTTTGTGGCTTGAAGTGTGTGGAGTTAGTATTCGTAATTCAATGCATTTCCTATCTTCCAATTCATTTGGCTGAAGTGTATGTTATCCCCATGTTGCAGTTCATTACGGTAGCACACCTTCGTCTGCTTGGGTGTCTCCAGCCCTCTCCAAGGGCCTTGGGATAGAGTGCGGAGGAGGTTTGAGATGACTTGCAGTGGAGCCAGATCTTAGCACGCATGGCTTTTCTGTTGTTCTGTCTTTTTGCAGAGGTAGCAAGTACGAGACGAGAGGACAAGACATGACTTTCCCTGCCCACTGGTTTGATGTAAGACTGGGTGGGATAAGAGACAGGGGGGCTGAATAGGTGGTGGTGGCAGTCAGTGACTTTGATTTTTAAGAGGTTTTGTAGCAAGCAATTCATGAATGATCCAATTGCCTTGTCAGAGCTAAAGGTCCAATCTGCTTGTGTCCCCATGTGCTCTGCAACTTGTGCCGTACTTCCCTTTGACTTTGTCTATGCAATGCAGTGTGTCCAAGAATTCCACCCACGCACCCATACCTTTTGCAATCCTGAGGTAGTCCTGCTACATCCCCTCCACCATTTGTATGGAAAGAGCTTTCTCTAATGGAATAGTGAGCATGGTAATTACATAGGGAAGTTTTGCCAGAAATCATCTTTCTTATCTGAACCCTCAAAATCTCTCTATCTGGTCCCAAGAGTGTTTGGTCAGGGGAAGCCGAGCCAATCTATGGGATGAGCAGAGGAGTGGACGCAAGGCTGAAACGTCCGTGTTGATCAGCTCCTTGGAGAAAGTGAAGAGGAGAGTGCTTGCAGTTCATACTCCTGCACAAGTCTTGAGAGCCATTCTCGTGTCCAGTGGATGTTGGAGGGCACAGGACCGCGGAATGAGTAGCGGTGGATGTGATGTCTCGATGAACTTTGGAGAGGTTAAGTGAAGAGTTTGTCCATGGTTGTTTCCTTTTTTATTTATAAAGATGGTCGATTGTCCTGCTTGTGCTTTCTTTTTCTGGTTTGCTGCGTTTGAAGCTCAACTTTATTTTGCAGGGAAGCACTCTGCAATAGTGCTGGTATTTTATTTGCATGGCCATTAATTAAGAAGTTTTCATGTTAGTGATGTTGCTGGGTTGTGTGTAGCAGTTCTACACAGAAGCAGCGGATGCCCTCTTCTCAACAACCAAAAATATTCTCTGTTTCAGAACAGCTGTGTAGTTTTCTGTGTGAAATCAGCCTGGCCACGCTGTATCTACCTCAGCCAACAATGATGAAGTGTGGAGTAGGTTTCTAAGGCCTAGTGGACAGGGTCCAGCTGATGAGCATTGAGCCGCGTTCAACCATTTTACTTGGCTGACTATGATTGTAGAGAGTCAGGTTCTTTCTTTTGATGTCTTGTCTGTCAGTCTAACTCCTGAGAAAGCATTTTACTCTTTCGGCTAAAAGGTGCAAGAGGTGTAGGGAATAGGTTCAACTATTGCTTCCATTGCATTTTGGCTTTGCTTTTTATCCTCCTCTCCATTCGACATTGCATGATCTTTTGTGCAAAGAGGAGGTGCATTTACCAGGCACTGTAGAGGAGACAAGGTCAGTTATCTAGTCTTTGTTTCAGCACTAGATGCAGACTTGAGCTTGCCTAGCATCACTGGAGTGTTGCCCTGCTGATGAAGGACATTGGATTGTGCTTCGGTTGCATGATTGCTTGACATTGGGAACAGACAGGTGCTAGAAGCAGAAACTTACAGTTATAAAAAAAAAATCCACAACTTGTAGACTAGTCATGTACATCACTGTGGAGCTAGGGGACCCCTGTGGTCTAACAATACTTGAATGAGGACAGAGTAGACTGAGGTGATTTGATTAATTAACGCCCAAGCTGTGCTCCCTGGTGTGCACCTTCCTGGGTACGGTGTAGTTAATTGTACTGCCTGTCGGCATTGGATGATTTGAGCACCGCTGTCCGAGGGCTTGATTGCCCTCCCCTTTCGCTACCCTGCACTTTGCAGTGGGCTCCAGGATCTGTGCTTCTATGTTGGACATGGCAGTGACAAGTGTGCTGTGTATCAACTAAAGCAAGTACAAAGGAAGGGGTGAAATCCGCTACTTGCAGTGACGTTGGTGTTGCATCACTGCATATGGGACAGATGCACTGGAACACATGACTGGCTAGTCAGACAGAATTTTTTGTGAGGTTTTTAACGTCTTCACTGCCAGACTTTTTCGTTTCTCATCTTTTTTAGAATTATTTACTGGTATGTAGAGATAGAACTTGCACTGCGACTCCAGCAGGTAGTTTGCTTTCAAAGCATGCATTTTTAATGCAAGTTGCATGTCCACAGACTACAGATTTATAAAATATGGGATGCCTCTGCTCTTTGGAAAAGCATTTTGTTTGAAGAGTGGAGGCTCCAGCAATAAGGGAAGGCGTGCTGGTGGCCGGCTCTGAAAGGCTAGTGATAGGCTGACCGAGTGATCCGGTCCTCATGATCTGCAATCCCCTGTGTGGCCATGGATGACCTCCAAGGCTCTACAGTAATCACAGTACACCGTGGCTAGGGCGCACCCAGTCTGACAGGAAGCCATTTGCTTCCAACTCTGTGATTGAATGTGTACAAGGAGGAAATGATGTACAAACCAACCACTCCAACTGGAGAACTGGTGATTGATGTATGGGGATAATGTTTCCTGTTATGTAAACTGGGATTTCCAGTTGTGTACCTGTTCATACTTGAACAAGGCATGCGGTCAATTAATCACTAATAAAATAAACTTTCATGCTCCTTTGTAGTTCAACTGCATTTTGTCATAACTTTTTGAAAAAGAGAAAGTTTCATCCTTTACATGAGTGACAAAAAAAAAGAAGCTTATTCCATGCACTAATTCAGTGAGTGTCAAGCTCAAGTATTGCCATCTGCAGAATTTCAGCTCGATGTCAGGATCGTCTTTAGGGGTTCTTAAGCAGCAAACCCTCCACTCGGGAACTTGTATAGAGCTCAATGATCGCTTTCTGGAGATGTCTGCTCGAACTACACAGTTACATGAGAAGCTGTATAGTATTGTTATCCATCTACTGGATTTGACCACGACCTCATCTTGATTTGAATAATATACCAATGTTAATGAACAAATTATGTCTTCTATTAATTAGTTTTGGTTTCCTAACGTGTGTCAGTAACCTGCAAAATGAGGATTTTGCATGCAAGCCGAGGAAAAAATGTCGGTTCCTGCATCCAGCCAGAGCATGACCTGGGAACACTATGTTACACTTCAAACCTGGTTCGTGAACAGAGTGAGTGTTCATCCGGTTTAAAATGGCCTTGACATGACTCTTAAGACAGCATGAGTGACATGGGAGAAACATGAATGCAACCCACCTCTCCCTTCACAATTTGCAGAAGACCAATAACTAGGGGATTTGACTTGCTCCTACGCTAGCAAGCTGTTGCGAATTTTGTGATCAATGACTTCAGGTAGCCAGCAAAGGCTGATAGTGATAGGCAGTAAAGCTCCGTTCATGCATTCATTTACACACCTATGACTGCTGTGAAAGACGGCAGATGTTCTTGGGAATCCAAACATGCAAGGCCTAGAAAAGTGACGTCAGAAATGAATGACATCTATACATGTATCCTGGTTCTGTAGTTTGTCAGGGACCTCAATAGCTTGATGGTAAGAGCACTGAAGTTAATTGGGAGATGGTGGATTTGGTCCTTGCCTGAGTACCGAAACTATCCCTGTCAGCCGTCACCAGACACGATGGGCTCAGTGATGGGAACATCTTGCTCTTAGATGGGTTTGGTTGGAAAGTCTTGCATTAGGGTTTCTTCTGTAACTTTGTAATAACGGACATGTAATAACAGAGTGATGGACCATCAAAACAATATGAAACTGTTACAGGCTTACATGCACCACGATGTTTATTTAAATTCCAGACTTGCTGTTGGCCGACTCGGTGTTGAAGCAAGCAATGTGGCAAGACATAGGAAACACAACTGTAGAATAAAACGAGCAGAATTTATTCATTTCTCACTGTCAAAGCACACTTTACATCGCCCTCGCCTCGCACACGCATCCACCAATGCGACAGTTCTAAATAAGTTACCACAAGGGAGGCAATACACACGGCAGTGTCGATAGATCTGAACAAGAGTTGCTTCCCTTGGACACTTCTACATCGTGGCCCGATTCATTCTTGCACGCTACACCAAAGACACTACAGGGATGGTGTTTTTTTTTTAAATATCTCTGGCGATTACTAGAGTGAGCCTGACTATCCTGACAACTACACACGTTGGTACGAATGGGACTGATTGGTCACGCGGCGGGAGAAGTTCATTATTACTGTGAATCATTTGTAGTACAACAACCCTGACCAGTTTTGCTTCGAAGATGGATGCAGGATTTTTACTGACGAACACTCTCATTCTGTCAGTATGTATGCGTTTACAATAATGAATTAACTTGAGAGAGTGGGGAATTAAATTCCAGAACAACCCACGCACTGGTTTAGTTCCCAAGTTGTGAAATGAACGTTTCTTTGAGGGGCAAGTGAACATTCATTCCAGAATGACAGCAAAATCTGGACGCATGCAGTAACAAAATAATGCACAACACGACGAAGAAGTGGCGGCATACGCAACGAAAAAAAGAACTACATCGTACAGGTTCAGTGAAAGATCAAGTCGGTCGTGTTCAATTCTGTTCATAACGTGTGTGTCAAATTTAATTTCCTCAAGCGTGAGTACACGCACGTCCACTCCTACTACACCATCGACACAACCGCCCATTTACTACACGCCTCATCAATGTGGGGTTGGTGTCGTGTTATCATGTTTATCACTTGGTTTCGCCTACGAGTTTATCACTTGGTTTTGTCTACGCATTATGCGCGCATGCGCCGGGGAAATTGTGGGCGCCATGTCTAGTCCTGGAACACGCGGAATTATACTGTAAGAAGAAGTAGTAAATTCTCAAAGTTGAAATACTAACAAGCCTCCAGTCTTTATTGATTGAAGAAGTACAACGCTCGGAACACAACATGGTGGCAGCGGTAAACGCAACAGCGGTGAACTGTGAACTGTACGCGTGCTGAACGAACTGAGATCCTAATCTCGCTGCGGAATTTTCTAGAACCGTTTTCACGTGGTACTGGTCTAAGAAGAAACAGTGAAGATGGGTCCGTTCAAGCCTCCGGAAAACTTCGACTTCAGCAATCCTACAGCATGGCCCGAGTGGAAGCAACGTTTCCAGCGATTCTTCACGGCTTCAAAGCTGCACAAAGAAGACGCGGAAATCCAGATAAGTACTCTTATCTACGTTATGGGTGCAGACGCAGAGAAGATTCTGACGTCTTTTCAACTGTCGGAAGAAGAAGGAAAAGTCTACGCGACTATTCTGGAGAAATTTGATGGCTACTTCATTCCGCGAGTAAATGTCATTCATGAAAGAGCCAGGTTCCACTCATGCAACCAGAAGCAGGGGGAAACCATAGAAGCCTACGTGAGAGAATTGTACGATCTGGCAAATCTAGCACAGATACCGAACAAAGACGAAGCAATCCGAGATCGTCTTGTCCTTGGAGTCCTTGATCGCGAGCTCTCAGAAAAGCTCCAACTGACACCGACACTGACACTTCAAGATGCCATCACTGCAGCACGACAATATGAACAAGTAAAGACACAGCTAACAGAGCAACGCCAGACGATCGATGCAGTCCACAGCTGCAGAGGGGCCAGTGGGGGCCATCACAGAGGCGGTAGGCGCAGCGGTTACAACGGTAATCGAGGTGACAGATCCGGCAGTCATCATCCACAGGGCGGCGGCTCTGGCCATAGGGGCGGCGGTCAGCAGAACCAGCATACCAGTGGCAGTCCACGCGGCCGTGGAAATCACTTCTCGCAGAGAGGGAGAGGAGGTTACTCATCATCATGCTCAAGATGTGGTCGTCACCATAGCAACACAGAGATCTGTCCTGCACAGGGAAAAAGGTGCAGAAATTGTTCAAAGCCAAACCACTTCGCAGCAGTATGCAGAAGCAAATCGATGCACTCAGTGGAAGAGCACCACTACGACTACCAGTATGAAGAAAGAGGAGGAGAAGAAGAGGACGAAGTACACAGAGTGACACAAGAAGAAATCTTCATTGGGCCAGTGAACAGTGGGACCAACAACGAACCACCGTGGACTACAGTCTTGACAGTTGAAAACAGCAAAATCACGTTCAAGATCGACACAGGGGCAGATGTGAGCGTCATTTCGGCAGCCCAGTACAACAACATGAGTCCACGACCACAGCTACGGAAATCTAACACGATTCTGCGCAGCGCTGGCGGCGTGATGGAGTGCCTGGGACAGTTCGAAGCAGTCACCAGAGTCCACGATAAGCCATTCCCACTTTGGATCTTTGTCGTGAATTCGAAGACCGACAATCTTCTCAGCCGAGAAGCGTCAACAAGGATGGGTCTCGTAAAAAGAATCGACACCATCGACAGGCTACCCTTCGGTGCACTGGATGAGAAACCAGTCGACTGCACCCCAGTGAAAATATTGCTGAGAGACGATGTACAACCTTACAGCCTACACAAAGCGCGCAGAATACCAATACCACTGTTGGAGAAAGTCAACAAAGAGTTGGCCAGGATGGAAGCCAAAGGCATCATAGAAGCAGTGACTGAACCTACAGACTGGTGCGCTCCCATCGTACCAGTACTGAAAAAGTCCGGCGACGTGAGGATTTGCACAGATTTCAAGAAGCTCAATCTGGCTGTGAAGCGGGAGAGGTACATCCTTCCAACCCTCGACGACATTCTGCACAAGCTATCGGGGTCAGCGTTCTTCAGCAAGCTCGACGCGACTTCAGGCTTCTGGCAGTTGCCTCTCGACCCTTCGACAGCAAAGCTCACCACGTTCATAACCCCAACATCCGGGAGATATTTTTACAAGAGACTCCCTTTCGGAATATCCTCAGCGCCTGAGATTTTTCAACGCACAGTCGAAAACATCTTGAAGGATCAGAGCAACGTCGTCTGCTTCTTCGACGATATCCTCGTCTACAGCGAAGACGAGCTGTCCCATGAGCGCCACCTGGGCGGCGTCATGAAGAAACTAGCCAGTGTCAACCTCAAGCTCAACCCAGACAAGTGCGAGCTGAGAAAGCAAGAGATCGAGTTTCTTGGGCATCGCATCAGCAAGAACGGAGTCTCTCCAGATCCGACCAAGGTTGAAGCCATCACCAACATGCCAGACCCCACCAACGTGACGGAGTTGAGGAGAGTTCTGGGCATGATCAACTTTCTGGGCCGATACTTGCCGAACCTGTCGACAGTACTGCGGCCAGTGACAGAACTTTTGGAGAACGACAGAGCCTGGTCATGGGGGCCAGCGCAGATCAAAGCCATGAGTGAGGTGAAGAAGATGCTGACGTCAACACCCACACTTGCCTTCTACGACCCAAGAAAGCCCACAACAGTGAGTGCAGATGCAAGCAGCTATGGAGTAGGTGGAGTCCTGCTACAGCAATACCCTGACGGAATCCTCAAGCCGGTAGCGTACTGTTCACGTACCTTGACACCCACTGAGCGCAGGTACGCACAAATCGAGAAGGAAACTCTCGCAGCTGTCTACGCCTGTGAGAAGTTCAGCCGCTACCTGGTTGGCCTGTCCAGTTTCAAGCTAGAGACGGATCACAAGCCTCTCGTCCCCATCATCAACTACAAGAACCTTGAGGATACCCCAGTCAGATGTCAGAGAATGCTCATGCGACTCATGAGATTCAACCCCATCGCAGAGTACGTGCCGGGAAAGCAGCTCGTCGTGGCAGACACTCTTTCTCGCAGCCCACAGAAGTACAAAGAAGAAGATGTGAGCAGAGTGGAGCTACTCATCGAAGACGTGGCAGACTACGTCGACAGCGTGAACCTGTCCTGGTCCTACCACATGCCGGACAAGAAGCTGAAAGAACTGGCAGAAGAAACCAAGAAAGACAGTTTGATCCAAGCAGCATTACACTACGTGCGAGAAGGATGGCCAGTGTACGCGTCAGATGTTGAGGAAGGACTGCGTGATCTCTTCGAAGTCCGCGGCGAACTCAGCGAGAACAACGGCCTGCTCACCAGAGGCAGCCGCATCGTGATACCAGCGTCCATGAGAGATGAAATCCTAGCAAGGATCCATGACGGTCATCTCGGCATCGTAAAGTGCCGTGAGAGAGCGAACGCAGCGTGCTGGTGGCCAGGAGTCGGCACGCGCATCAAGCAAATCGTCCGCAACTGCAAGCACTGTCAAGAGAAACAGGCTGCTCAGCGAAAAGAACCACTCATCGCAACAGAACTACCAGATAGGCCATTCCAGAAGTGTGCAGCTGATCTTTGTGAACTCAAGGGAAAGCAGTACCTTGTACTGATAGACTACTTCTCAAGATACCTCGAGATAGCCTACCTCAGAAACATCACCTCTTCAGAAGTCATCGGACGGATGTCCAACATGTTTGCTCGTCACGGGATTCCAGAAACACTCATTACTGACAATGGCCGTCAGTTCACATCATCAGAGTTCCAGCAGTTTTCACAGCGTTGGGGCTTTGAACACATCACCACATCCCCGCACTACCCGCAAGCAAACGGCGAAGCCGAGAGAGCTGTACAAGAAGCCAAGAAGATTCTGGGCCAGAAGGAGCCAATGATAGCACTACTTGCCCACAGAGCCACTCCTATCGCAGCGACAGGCAAGAGTCCAGCCGAGCTAGCATTCGGCCGGAAGCTTCGTACAACACTCCCAACCCTGCCTGAAAACCTTGCGCCAAGTTATGAAAGGAAGTCTGTGGTGGACAAGGATAGAGAACACAAAGCAGCATACAAGAAAGTATTCGACAGACGCCACGGAGTCCGTCCACTGGGAGAACTTTCGCCAGGTGACCCAGTTCTCCAGAAGCTGGACAACGAGAAGAAGTGGGGAAGTCCAGCCATCGTCCAACAGCAGTGTGCACCAAGATCCTATGTGGTACAAACGCCTAACGGCAAGAACTTCCGGCGAAATCGTCGTCATCTCAGGCTGTTCCACAGTCCTCAGCCTGAGCGGTCCCGTCCTAACCCCAGCACGGTCCACAAGCGCCTGTCCCTGTCCAGTCACGTTATCCCTGTCCCTGTATCCAGAGACCAGAAGAGAGATTGTGGCAGTCCCAGCTACAATGCAGCACGTCCCAGCTGCAACGACTCTGACAGTCACAATTCAGAGTCAGGTACCAGTCCGAGCCGGGGCAAGTCCGTCGTCCAGGTCGGTCAACGCCCGCCAGATGTCAACAGTTCCGACACTGCCAGTGGTGGTCTACCTCCAGTCCGACCTCCCGAGGGCAACAGCAGTCCAGCCGTGACGATGACCCGCAGCGGCCGCATTGTTACCAGACCAATCCGCTTCCAGGATAACTAACAATTTTTTAACATTGTTGGAATGCAGGACACATTGATCTGAACTTTTAACTTTTAAAGTGAATTTATCTCCCTTCTCGGTTATCACAGACTCTAATGAATAACTAGCCACTGGGCTGATTTTTGCAAAATCTCAAAGAGGGGAAGATGTCGTGTTATCATGTTTATCACTTGGTTTCGCCTACGAGTTTATCACTTGGTTTTGTCTACGCATTATGCGCGCATGCGCCGGGAAAATTGTGGGCGCCATGTCTAGTCCTGGAACACGCGGAATTATACTGTAAGAAGAAGTAGTAAATTCTCAAAGTTGAAATACTAACAAGCCTCCAGTCTTTATTGATTGAAGAAGTACAACGCTCGGAACACAACAGTTGGCAACGCTTGTTTCCTCGTGGCACAATCCACCTAGGGTTCGGGGTAAGAATCGACCCACGGCGTTTCCCTTCGCGATTCGGAAGAGGCGAATAACTAGCTAGGGACACCGTGACTTGATTTGCGTTCATTCTAAACTGTTCTAGTGATTTTTGTGCTAAATGGCCTTGTATAGCATACAAAGGCTGATCGGCCGTAAATCACCATTCATCCATCCTCGTGGCACAGGTGTCCTGGGGGACGTTGCATACACGTGAGGAAAGCGAGAAATAGGCCGGTGTCAACATGGTGAAAGCGGATGCTACTGGAGCAGGCTCCGGAAACACAAAGACCGCAGCATTCCAGCTGATGAGGGAGGTGTGCGATTCTTTACACATGTTGACATCGGCCTGTGCCTCGCAGGACCTGCATGGCGTCTGTGCAACGCGGCCCAGACAACGTCACCGAGCCATCTGACCTGCCACAGCGCTACCAGCGCCTTGATTTGGAGATGGACAGTGGCCCGCTTACTTACCTCTTAATGGCTGCTACGACATGCGACAGTTGAGCAGGAAATGTAGCCGACGACTCTCTTGATGGATTTGGGGGGGGGGGGGGGGGGGAGTGGGGTGTGTAAGACTCCTGCATGTGACATGAAATGAACCATGGTGCTAATAAAGTAATCAATCAGCTTTGACAACTTGGGAGCATAAGATTTTATTGATTCGAATGACAGTTACATGTCAATACAAATTTCAAGGTGAGGTGACCACCTAACCATAGTGAAATGAAATTGCTACTAGCTGAGGACAATGTGTTGCTAGTGCACATGAAGACAGGAAACCAATATTTACACCGATGCATTTCACTGATGTTTTGTGTTGATGTCTCAAACATTCAAATTGTCAGATAAGATGAGCATGGAAGCATCTATTGTAGTATCGTTTTATTGTAGTGCACCATTTACTTCTAGAACTAGTCATATCATCCACATTACAACTTTAACATCTTTTCCCTTACCTCAAGCCCAATATTCTTTATCCATCTTGAAACCATTCAATTCCTATTAAAAACTGTGAAAATAAGTCCACATCTGAAATTCTTAATCTCCACCCTGCCCCCCCTTCCACCCCCTCCCCCCTTCCCCCTCTCCCCCCAACCCCCCCCCCCCCCCCTACCCCCCTGCATCTCTTTGCCCTTGTAATTTATAAACATGAATATAATGAACTATTCCTTGCCATTTTTTGCTGCACTGATTGTTATTCGAATTAAACATCAATGGACAGAAAACCATACAGAATACAACATCCGTGCTCCAATCTGGTGCATCTGTCACATCCTACATATTCCACTTCAAAAACCGTTACTTTGTTGTCTGTTTCATTGTTGGAACGAAGACACAGCATCACTGTATGTCTTTGGTTGGACAAAACAGCAAAAGTTCACGCTAAATATTGACTTCTCAGCGGTGAATGGATTGATCAAGTGATCGAGTTTGTGATTTGTAGCTACTAAAAGTACCATTTTGTGTAGGATATGGAAGGTGTGCAACATTTCCCGCTTTTAATTGTAGTCTGAAGAAGGGCTACGCGCGAAACGTTTGTTCTCTTACTAGACCAGCAATTCTACACCCCCAGTGATCTTACTAGACCAGTAATTCTACACCCCCAGTGATCTTACTAGACCAGTAATTCTACTCCCCCAGTGATCTTACTAGACCAGTAATTCTACACCCCCAGTGATCTTACTAGACCAGTAATTCTACACCCCCAGTGATCTTTGGGATCATTTTTGTTTAGTCTTCAGGATTCTGACTGTCCTTCATTTACCTACCTGTCCTTTGTTTCTTCGTTCTTTCGTTCGTTTCTTTATCTGTTAGCTATTTTGTTTGTTTGAAAGCTTTATTCTAGCTCTTATGAGTCAAGGTAGGCTATAACCTCTTTAGTTAACATTTTGATCAAAATCAGGGTTGTACATTGCGTACGATAACTGGCTTCACTGCGCTTTGCACACCGTCCCCCATGATGGCCGGTAGTGGAAGTTTCAGGATGGATGGATGCCTCGGATGGGAGCCCCCTGTGGTCTGGGGGTCAGAATAGACCCACCGCGTCTCCTACACGATTCGAAAGAGGCATAATAAAGGGTGCTGGACGTTTCGCCCCATTTTCGGCTCATGGACGTTTCGCCCCAAACCACTTCGCCCCACATTCTAGGGTTAGGGTTAGGGCACAGATTATAGGTGTAACCTATAATCTTTGGTTAGGGTTAGGGTTAGGGTTTGGATAGTGGGGCGAACCGGCAAGAATGTGGGGCGAAGTGGTTGGGGCGAACTTGCAAATGGGGCGAAACGTCCATGAGCCGAAAATGGGGCGAAACGTCCATGAGCCATAATAAATAGGGACATCGTGACTTGATTTGCTTTTCTCGGAACTATTCTGGTGATGTTCGTGCTATATGGCGGCCTTACACAGCCTACAAAGGCTGATAGACCGTAAACATCCATCCATCCGTCCGTCCATACATCCATATATCCATACGTCCATCCGTCCATTCGTCCACCCGTCCATCCGTCCGTCCGTCCGTCCGTCCGTCTGTCCGTCCATCTCGGATATATGGGCAGAACGAGTGACACTGGCGTTATGCGCATGAAAATGATTCGTGACACATGAGTGTCAATCAAATCTTACAACATAAAGATAGGCAGTTAGCACGATATTTGCATTTCAAAATGGGTAATTCTAGCAGAAGAGCACAACAGCTATGTGATGCTCATTTCTTGACATTCGACTTCTGAAGACTGTGACTTGATCCGGCCTGCATCACAGTCGAGACATCGACACCGTTCTCAGTTCAGTTCAGTTCAGTCTCTTAACCTTGAGATGCGTTGTTGAGGCACCACTGATGACTTTCGGACAATCTTCCTCCATCGATCTCTATCCTCTGTGGCACGCTGTGAGTCAGCAAAGGTCAAGCCTGTCCACTCGTTGATGTTGTCTTCCCACCTCTTTCTCTGCCTGCCTCTCCTTCTCCCACCTGGTACGGTACCTTGCAGGATGGTCTTGGCCAGCCCACTGCCTCTTGACACGTGACCGTACCACTTCAGCTTTCTGCTTTTCACGATTGAGAGCAGGTCTTCGTACTGTCCAAATACTCTCCTGATCCTGTTGCTGAATTCCTCATTCGTGACATGGTCTTTATATGAGATGTTCAGAATCTTGCGGTAGCATCTCATTTCCAGGGCTTGTATCCGTCTCTGTAGTTCAGATGTGAGTGTCCATGACTCGCATGCATATAAGAATACGGAGGTGGCCAGCGTGCGCATGAGCCTGATCTTCGACGCGAGAGTGAAATTTCTGTCACGCCATATTGGCTTCAACTTTGCCAATGCTGCTGTTGTTTGTGCTATCCTGGACAGTATCTCTGGTTTGGACCCTTCATCAGTCACGATAGATCCCAGGTATTTGAAGTTGCTCACAGCTTCCAGTTTTTGGCCCTTCACTTTGATTTCCATTTTGAAGCCCCGTTCTAGAGACCACCAGATCGAGTCCCTATTGACAAAGAGGACTATTTTCACCGCTATTGTCATAGGCTGGTGTGGTTTATCCTGAAACGTAGGGCGTGACCTACTTGCATATGAATGACATGACGTTTTCGACGACCAAATCTTGTGATTAGACAATGCCCCAAAGAGATGATTTCCCCCCGCCTACTCTTGTGATTAGCCGGCTGTGAGCGTTTCGTGAAATCTCGGACCCAAAGACTGCTGTATTTGTTGCATGTGATAACACAAACATTTTTAGAGGAAATAATCATTTAATCGGGTATTAAGGTGAAAGAAAACGATGAAAACCCATATTTCGGGTGAAACGTCATGTCATTCATATGCAAGTAGGTCACGCTCTACGTTTCAGAATAAACCACCGTCTAGCCTATGGCACTATCCTTGGCCCTTCGTGGTGCCCAACATTTTTTCCTCCCCATTTCATTTTGTACGTACATCTCGTCTAGGATCAGATCTCGTTGTGTGATCGACACACGAGAATCGCACTAGAGAGTATCAGAGTCCTAAAAGACAAATATGCACATAAAAACCGCTGGCGCTGAACCTCTGATTTCTTTATGGATCTCGTCGCTCAGAGGATAGAGTATAAGCTAGCCATTATGTGTTTCAACTTCTTCAATCAAACTGCACCACACGCACTCAAAGAAATTCTCACTGTCTACACCCCCGCTAGAAATAACCGTTCAGCTGCAGACACCAAAACGTTAAATGTCCCCCGTCGCAAAAAGATAACCCAAGGACAGCGAGCTTTTTCCTACATCGGCCCTGTAACATGGAATAGCCTACCTTTCCCTGTCCGTCACTCTAATTCCATGTCCCAGTTCAAAACCTCCCTCAAGACACACCTGTTCCGGTCAGTCTTTCCTGACGAGCAGTGAAGGCGCCTCTTTTATGTTTCGTGTTTTGCCTGCTACTTAATTAATTGTATTGTATTTAATTGTTCTTTTTATTTCAATTGTATAGTATGTGAGTGTTAGAATGTTTTGTATGAGTGTAGACTTTATCATTGTACACGCCATGAGCTTGCTATTAGGGAAGGTATGTGCGTTATAAATAGTCTGTATTATTTTATTATTATGATGGCCAAAATTTCCTTTCGATGGAATCGAAACTTTCTGAACACCTCTTCATCATTAAATACTTCTAACGGGTGCCTTCAGTCTCGGAATACTCGGTTTTTCCTTAACAGATTGTCATGAATTCGTTTCTTAAGCACAATCGCTGCCATCTTGCCTCTCTCGATAACCCCGGTTTATCTATTTATCGTGCCGACTTCGGGAGAATAGTTTAACACTCTGCTTTGACGCGAGTTTAGGGCTAAATCGCCGTCATGAATAGGAGAATTTAAACCGAAGTCAAGATAAATCGGGGATAGGAGATAGATCGAGTGTTAAAAAGATAAATCGCCGTCGTGAATACGGGCCAAGAACAATAAAAATACAGCCAGAGAACTACCAGAATCGGCGATAGGCCCTGGACGCCTAAGCAAGCCGAAGAATTCTATTCTATTCTATTCTATTCACCCTCCTTCAAAAATCTCCTCGCAAATGACGTCACGTTATTCGACGTCAAATGATCACGTCACAGATTTTGCAAAATGGAGTCTGTTGAATCGTTTTCATTGAAACACCAAAATGAAAAAAGTCACTTTCTTTTCAAACCTCGATTCTGAAAATTTGATAATATTGAATGGGACCTAACTTCCAGTCAGTGTGCAAAATCTCAAGGAAATCCGTCCAGTAGTTTTTGAGATATAGGCCGTGGAGTCGGGACAGACACACACACAGACAGACTAATAAAGTCTGTAGGACCTCCAGTAAACCTGGAGGGATAAAGTCTGTAGGACCTCCAGTAAACCTGGAGGGATAAAGTCTGTAGGACCTCCAGTAAACCTGGAGGGATAAACATTATATGTTGCTTTGTTTTACCTTATGTCGACCAGTCCATTCCTTTCAAGCCATCCAAACGGGCGTCATGAGAAGGGAGGCAATCGCTACTGAGCCTTGGACATGTTGTGGATCAGGGCTCCGGTTCGTTGTGGACTCTTAAGACGAAGAGCTGGGTGCTGGTGGAGCCCTCCTCACTGGAAGTGGACCGACGAGAGCCGAAGCGGGCGGAGAGGAGGGCGAGGACACGGGGTGTCAGTGCAAAGGAGGCGAAGATGAAAGTTCCCTGGAGAGCGTTGGCGACGATGAAGACGTACCAGAGCGGAGGCAAAGGAATAAAAGCAGCCATCAGGCCGAAGGTCCAGGCCAGACCCGTCACTGCCGTCAGTCGGGCGTAGACTGAAAGCCGCTCTCGCCGCGAGCGCTGGCGACCCACCTGGTGCAGACAAAATATCATAGTCTAAGGCGCGTTGCTTACGCTAGGAATTTTGCAAGATCTTGCGAGGAATAAGCCGGTATCAACATGTGTCAACATGATTAAAGCAAATGCATTGGCAGTCAAATGTTTGACACGTGATGACACCGGCCTATTGTTTGCCAACTAGGTAGACTAAGCAACGCGCCCCTGAGAACAAGAGTGTACACCAAAACACGGCCGGAGCCACTCGAGGTCCCCTTTACCAACAGCCACCCCTGGCTGCTGGGATTTTGGAGTGTCTGGTGTGCGGTGTGTGAGCAGCGTGAGAAGTGCTGGACATTTGTGTAGGAAGGCTTGCACAGAAGGCCGAGTTCTCGATGGTGTTTTGAGAAGAGTTATTTTGAGCTGGAAAGATGAACTGTTCAAGCTCTGGTGACAGTTTTGAATAGAAGTGGTCACAATTGGGACATGCACTGAGCGGTATCCTATTTGAAAGCTATCAAGGTTAGCACCTTTTGTTTGTTAATAGTTACATTTAACTGTACATATTTTGAAGATGAACTCGTCAAGGCCTTACAGAGATTACATGCAGATCACAACTCACCATACTACACTGCATTGCATCTACGTCTTTGAAATTTATATAAGTCAGACGGAAACAACTTCATCAAGCTAAAACGAAGTGTAAATGGTTGACTGATCGGTTGACTACACAAATCATCTACGACAACAGTGAGACATTTTTCGAGCGACGATAATGATAATACATCTCACTTGTTGGGCAGATGTCTGGGACGCATAGATGTTTCTGGCAGCGCAGATGAACAGCGCAACGTTGACCAGCACAAGGCAGCAATTGGGACCAGCGAAGAAGACCAGGAGCGCTTGCTTGTTGGTGATCCAGCACAGACCCTCCCCATAGCCGGGCCTAAGGTTGCTGGCCCGGGGTCCCCAGTGGTCCACAGCCAGCGCTGCGCCGACGGCGAGTAGCGGGACGCCCCAAGCATAAAGACTGTAGCACAAGAACCTTCTGGACTTTCTGGCGCCCTTGTCCGCCCTGAGAAAGGAGTTGGAGAAGGTGGCGCGCACGTCTAAGGCCATCACGTTCATCCAGAAGAAAGACGCCAAGAAAAAGAAGTGCATGGCCACCCCAACAGCTAGACACCCCACGGTTGTGGGCACCACTGCGGGCGCCACCAACATCAGCGTCTTGGCAATGACCAGGGCCACGGCCAGCGACATGAGAATGAGGCCGGGCGTGTTCCGCAGTGACCCAAAGCAGCTGTAGACAATCAGGACCGCCACCAAGGACGTCACGGACAGCACCAGGCACACGGTGCTCACGATGGCCTCCGCCTCAGAGAAGGCCAGCACTATCTTGTCCGTCTGAGCTGGGGTAAGGGTCGCGTTCCGCGTGAAGCTGGTGCAGACGTACGCCGTGGAGCCGTCGAGGAAGTATTCTGTCGAGCTGTAGTTCGTCCCTGATGAGCGCACGAGCAGGGTGTCGTCTGGCAAGATGGAGAATTCGGATTCATTCAGGGCTATTCTTGGGCAGTCGAAGAGGTTTCTATCATCTGTTTCATGTATGGAGACGCTTGTGTTCATAATGCAGCTGCCGTTGACAAAGAGATACCCAGGTTTACAGATCAGCTGTCTGCATATTTTTTCGAAAGGGTCGTAGACCTCGTCCTCGTAACAAGACACCGTGACGATATTTCCTTGTGATGGTTTCCGCATCTCAAACCCCACCGAGTCTCCCCCGTCAACCAAGTTCATATCGAAGAGAATGGACAAAGAATAAGGTCCACTAGGCAATGACACCATGAATTTACCTATTCCCTGACATGCCAGATTTCTGAAAACTTCAGTTGGCTCGACAAGTGTGCACGCGGCGCAGTAACTGTTCTTGACAGGACGTTTCCGGAAATATGCCATGTGTCCCTGCGTAGCTTCACACTTGTCTTGAAGGACGGTTCCCTCGTATTGAGGCAAACACGGTGATGGCGATAACATATTATAAATGCATGGTCGCGGATTCGTGTTATTAGGAGGAACGAGGAATTCAAGCCTGCAGTCATAGTTCTGTAGAGCATCGTCCAGAGTCATGTTCTCCTTGAAGGGCTGATTTCCGGTGCAGGTGACGTTGGCCGACCAAAGCACGACCTCCTCACCGTGGCAGCGCCCGCAGAAGACGTTCCGGAAGGCCAGACCAGAAGTGATGCCGAACACAGGAGTCGCTTGCAGGGATACCCTTGGGTCTGGACTCTGGCACTTTGTCCTGGTTGACTCGTCCGTCCACCATGACGGGCATCTTCCGACGTAGGACATCCCCTCACCGACCCCGTAGAAAGATCCGCAGTTCATGTACTGAAGCCAAGGGCTGAGAAACTCCTCTGTGGAAGGATTGGCGGGCGGGGCATCGGCGCAGCAGTCGTTGAAGTAATGGCAGAGGTCGTCACACGCGCAGTTCATCTTGTCGTAGTACCTGGCCTTGAATTCCCCGGGGCTGGCGTACACGCCCAAGCAGCTCCACCGTGGGCCGCACGTGAACGCGTCCAGCTGAGCAAGGAATTCCTCTGCCAAGTCGGGGCTGTCCCCAGCGCTGGTGGGTGAGACGCGATCTGTGTTGATGTCCAGCCTGGCTAAAACTGAGCTCGAACGGTTCGGAAGGGAACCTGGTGACGAAAATGGTATCCATGCGGCGGTAGAGCTTCTTCAACTTTTCTTTTGTGTTTATTTACCTTTCATGTGCCCTGCAGTGCACATCCTAAATTAAGTTGAGCTGTTACCAGCGGGATCAAATGGGACACCACATGAAAATGATGTTTAGAAATCAATGCTACCAGTGCACTAAAGATGAAGCCTTGGTCGAAATATAAAACAAGAAGGGCAAAGCCCATAATACTCACATCCTTGACCTTTGCATGACCTTGACCTTCAGGTGACCCTCAAGGTCAAGGTCAAACAACTACACCTAGCAATGACATCATACACTAAGAAATGCTTTACACATTTTTCCTACCAAGGTCAAGCTTGAAGGTCATCCAAGGTCATGCAACACAAAGCTGTTGGTGCTTATGCACCAACAATAAGCACAATGGTGCTTATTGGCACTTTCTACCATGAGATATGGTCACATTTCATAAGGGTCAAAGTGATGATATGTGACCGAAAGCCGATGTAGATCAGCAAGAACAGGATGTAAGCGCCGGCAATGGCGCAAACCAGCGTGATCCAGAGTGGAACCTACTTCGAGGAGGACTACAATTCTTTTGATTGCTCTTGCCACTGTGTCTTCAGAGAAAAGTAAAGTGAAGGTGATGACTTCAAGCTCACAGAGAAGTAAAGTGAAGGTGATGACTTCAAGCTCACAGAGAAGTAAAGTGAAGGTGATGACTTCAAGCTCACACACACTGCAGCCGTCACCCAAAACACAACACTCCAACTATCCTAGCCTTAAAAATGTCCAAAATCGTGAATACGCTATTTACATCTTGATAATGAGGAATTCATTGTCATTTTTCTATAGATAGTTCTTGTTCCATGCTGCCAGTCTGCACCCCTTGCTGCCATTCCCACACTAGCCATAGCCACCAGCCAAACCCAGCCACTCTCTCAACATTTTCCTCCTCATCGTTCTAAATACAGCAACGGGTGAGGAACAACAGACATCTCTGTCCCGAGGTTGTCACATGATTGCTACATTTAGAACAATGCGTATGAAAAGGAAAACAAAGCAGAAGAAGATGGTTGTGACTAACAGCTGGGGGCGGTATGGGAATGGGAGCAAGGAGCAGAGATAGGTGGCATGGAACATCATGCATTAAAGTGTTCTCTCACTACAAGGATCCAGACATAAGTAAACAAGAAGGGCAAAGCCCATACGACTCACATGCTTGACCTTGACCTTTACATGACCTTGACCTTCAGGTGACCTTCAAGGTCAAGGTCAAACAACTAAACCTACCAATGACATCATACACAAAGAAATGCTTTACACATTTTTCCTACCAAAATACATGTGACCTTGACCCAAGGTCAAGGTCATCCAAGGTCATGCAACACAAAGCTGTTAATTCAAGACATAGGAAGCACAATGGTGCTTATTGGCACTTTCTACCATGAGATATAGTCACTTTTAGTGGTTCACCACCCCATTTTGGTCACATTTCATAAGGGTCAAAGTGACCTTGACCTTGATGATATGTGACCAAATGTGTCTCATGATGAAAGTATAACATGTGCCCCACATAATTATTAAGTTTGAAACAGTTATCTTCCATAGTTCAGGGTCAAGGTCACTTCAAAATATGTATACAATCCAACTTTGAAGAGCTCCTGTGACCTTGACCTTGAAGCAAGGTCAACCAAACTGGTATCAAAAGATAGGGCTTGCTTTGACCTATATACCACTTGTAGCTAAGGTCGCCATTCTCAATAACCTGGGAGAAAATAGGGAAAATGTGAAAAATGACTGTTTTTGAGACCACATTTATGGCTCCTGTGACCTTGACCTTGAAGCAAGGTCAAGTCACCATGTATGTTTTTTGAGGCCTTGTCATCATACACCATCATGCCACATTTGGTGTTGATAGACTTAATAGTCTCCGAGAAAAATCCAACGTTTAAGTTTTTTACGGACGCCCGGACGGACGGACGGACGCCCGGACGGACGCCCGGACGGACGGACGACACGGCTCAGTACATAGACTCACTTTTGCTTCGCATGTGAGTCAAAAAGAGAAAGAAACAAATAGTCACAAGTGGAGAAAAAAATAAATATTGGAAAGTTTTCCAGTGCGGTAAGATAAAGCCTTTGGTATCTACCATATATGTTCACATAGAAATAATAGCATACCCTCTGCTTACTCACGCACCAGCGGCTTAGGATGGTACTGGCAACAGAGGTGATCTATCTATTTTAATGACATATATGTATATACAAAGCTTTATCTTACCGCACTGGAAAACTTTCCAATATTTATTTTTTTCTCCACTTGTGACTATTTGTTTCTTTCTCTTTTTGACTCACATGCGAAGCAAAAGTGAGTCTATGTACTGAGCCGTGTCGTCCGTCCGTCCGGGCGTCCGTCCGGGCGTCCGTCCGTCCGTCCGGGCGTCCGTAAAAAACTTAAACGTTGGATTTTTCTCGGAGACTATTAAGTCTATCAACACCAAATGTGGCATGATGGTGTATGATGACAAGGCCTCAAAAAACATACATGGTGACTTGACCTTGCTTCAAGGTCAAGGTCACAGGAGCCATAAATGTGGTCTCAAAAACAGTCATTTTTCACATTTTCCCTATTTTCTCCCAGGTTATTGAGAATGGCGACCTTAGCTACAAGTGGTATATAGGTCAAAGCAAGCCCTATCTTTTGATACCAGTTTGGTTGACCTTGCTTCAAGGTCAAGGTCACAGGAGCTCTTCAAAGTTGGATTGTATACATATTTTGAAGTGACCTTGACCCTGAACTATGGAAGATAACTGTTTCAAACTTAATAATTATGTGGGGCACATGTTATACTTTCATCATGAGACACATTTGGTCACATATCATCAAGGTCAAGGTCACTTTGACCCTTATGAAATGTGACCAAAATGGGGTGGTGAACCACTAAAAGTGACTATATCTCATGGTAGAAAGTGCCAATAAGCACCATTGTGCTTCCTATGTCTTGAATTAACAGCTTTGTGTTGCATGACCTTGGATGACCTTGACCTTGGGTCAAGGTCACATGTATTTTGGTAGGAAAAATGTGTAAAGCATTTCTTTGTGTATGATGTCATTGGTAGGTTTAGTTGTTTGACCTTGACCTTGAAGGTCACCTGAAGGTCAAGGTCATGTAAAGGTCAAGGTCAAGCATGTGAGTCGTATGGGCTTTGCCCTTCTTGTTTACTTATGTCTGGATCCTTGTAGTGAGAGAACACTTTAATGCATGATGTTCCATGCCACCTATCTCTGCTCCTTGCTCCCATTCCCATACCGCCCCCAGCTGTTAGTCACAACCATCTTCTTCTGCTTTGTTTTCCTTTTCATACGCATTGTTCTAAATGTAGCAATCATGTGACAACCTCGGGACAGAGATGTCTGTTGTTCCTCACCCGTTGCTGTATTTAGAACGATGAGGAGGAAAATGTTGAGAGAGTGGCTGGGTTTGGCTGGTGGCTATGGCTAGTGTGGGAATGGCAGCAAGGGGTGCAGACTGGCAGCATGGAACAAGAACTATCTATAGAAAAATGACAATGAATTCCTCATTATCAAGATGTAAATAGCGTATTCACGATTTTGGACATTTTTAAGGCTAGGATAGTTGGAGTGTTGTGTTTTGGGTGACGGCTGCAGTGTGTGTGAGCTTGAAGTCATCACCTTCACTTTACTTCTCTGTGAGCTTGAAGTCATCACCTTCACTTTACTTCTCTGTGAGCTTGAAGTCATCACCTTCACTTTACTTTTCTCTGAAGACACAGTGGCAAGAGCAATCAAAAGAATTGTAGTCCTCCTCGAAGTAGGTTCCACTCTGGATCACGCTGGTTTGCGCCATTGCCGGCGCTTACATCCTGTTCTTGCTGATCTACATCGGCTTTCGGTCACATATCATCACTTTGACCCTTATGAAATGTGACCATATCTCATGGTAGAAAGTGCCAATAAGCACCATTGTGCTTATTGTTGGTGCATAAGCACCAACAGCTTTGTGTTGCATGACCTTGGATGACCTTCAAGCTTGACCTTGGTAGGAAAAATGTGTAAAGCATTTCTTAGTGTATGATGTCATTGCTAGGTGTAGTTGTTTGACCTTGACCTTGAGGGTCACCTGAAGGTCAAGGTCATGCAAAGGTCAAGGATGTGAGTATTATGGGCTTTGCCCTTCTTGTTTTATATTTCGACCAAGGCTTCATCTTTAGTGCACTGGTAGCATTGATTTCTAAACATCATTTTCATGTGGTGTCCCATTTGATCCCGCTGGTAACAGCTCAACTTAATTTAGGATGTGCACTGCAGGGCACATGAAAGGTAAATAAACACAAAAGAAAAGTTGAAGAAGCTCTACCGCCGCATGGATACCATTTTCGTCACCAGGTTCCCTTCCGAACCGTTCGAGCTCAGTTTTAGCCAGGCTGGACATCAACACAGATCGCGTCTCACCCACCAGCGCTGGGGACAGCCCCGACTTGGCAGAGGAATTCCTTGCTCAGCTGGACGCGTTCACGTGCGGCCCACGGTGGAGCTGCTTGGGCGTGTACGCCAGCCCCGGGGAATTCAAGGCCAGGTACTACGACAAGATGAACTGCGCGTGTGACGACCTCTGCCATTACTTCAACGACTGCTGCGCCGATGCCCCGCCCGCCAATCCTTCCACAGAGGAGTTTCTCAGCCCTTGGCTTCAGTACATGAACTGCGGATCTTTCTACGGGGTCGGTGAGGGGATGTCCTACGTCGGAAGATGCCCGTCATGGTGGACGGACGAGTCAACCAGGACAAAGTGCCAGAGTCCAGACCCAAGGGTATCCCTGCAAGCGACTCCCGTGTTCGGCATCACTTCTGGTCTGGCCTTCCGGAACGTCTTCTGCGGGCGCTGCCACGGTGAGGAGGTCGTGCTTTGGTCGGCCAACGTCACCTGCACCGGAAATCAGCCCTTCAAGGAGAACATGACTCTGGACGATGCTCTACAGAACTATGACTGCAGGCTTGAATTCCTCGTTCCTCCTAATAACACGAATCCGCGACCATGCATTTATAATATGTTATCGCCATCACCGTGTTTGCCTCAATACGAGGGAACCGTCCTTCAAGACAAGTGTGAAGCTACGCAGGGACACATGGCATATTTCCGGAAACGTCCTGTCAAGAACAGTTACTGCGCCGCGTGCACACTTGTCGAGCCAACTGAAGTTTTCAGAAATCTGGCATGTCAGGGAATAGGTAAATTCATGGTGTCATTGCCTAGTGGACCTTATTCTTTGTCCATTCTCTTCGATATGAACTTGGTTGACGGGGGAGACTCGGTGGGGTTTGAGATGCGGAAACCATCACAAGGAAATATCGTCACGGTGTCTTGTTACGAGGACGAGGTCTACGACCCTTTCGAAAAAATATGCAGACAGCTGATCTGTAAACCTGGGTATCTCTTTGTCAACGGCAGCTGCATTATGAACACAAGCGTCTCCATACATGAAACAGATGATAGAAACCTCTTCGACTGCCCAAGAATAGCCCTGAATGAATCCGAATTCTCCATCTTGCCAGACGACACCCTGCTCGTGCGCTCATCAGGGACGAACTACAGCTCGACAGAATACTTCCTCGACGGCTCCACGGCGTACGTCTGCACCAGCTTCACGCGGAACGCGACCCTTACCCCAGCTCAGACGGACAAGATAGTGCTGGCCTTCTCTGAGGCGGAGGCCATCGTGAGCACCGTGTGCCTGGTGCTGTCCGTGACGTCCTTGGTGGCGGTCCTGATTGTCTACAGCTGCTTTGGGTCACTGCGGAACACGCCCGGCCTCATTCTCATGTCGCTGGCCGTGGCCCTGGTCATTGCCAAGACGCTGATGTTGGTGGCGCCCGCAGTGGTGCCCACAACCGTGGGGTGTCTAGCTGTTGGGGTGGCCATGCACTTCTTTTTCTTGGCGTCTTTCTTCTGGATGAACGTGATGGCCTTAGACGTGCGCGCCACCTTCTCCAACTCCTTTCTCAGGGCGGACAAGGGCGCCAGAAAGTCCAGAAGGTTCTTGTGCTACAGTCTTTATGCTTGGGGCGTCCCGCTACTCGCCGTCGGCGCAGCGCTGGCTGTGGACCACTGGGGACCCCGGGCCAGCAACCTTAGGCCCGGCTATGGGGAGGGTCTGTGCTGGATCACCAACAAGCAAGCGCTCCTGGTCTTCTTCGCTGGTCCCAATTGCTGCCTTGTGCTGGTCAACGTTGCGCTGTTCATCTGCGCTGCCAGAAACATCTATGCGTCCCAGACATCTGCCCAACAAGTGAGATGTATTATCATTATCGTCGCTCGAAAAATGTCTCACTGTTGTCGTAGATGATTTGTGTAGTCAACCGATCAGTCAACCATTTACACTTCGTTTTAGCTTGATGAAGTTGTTTCCGTCTGACTTATATAAATTTCAAAGACGTAGATGCAATGCAGTGTAGTATGGTGAGTTGTGATCTGCATGTAATCTCTGTAAGGCCTTGACGAGTTCATCTTCAAAATATGTACAGTTAAATGTAACTATTAACAAACAAAAGGTGCTAACCTTGATAGCTTTCAAATAGGATACCGCTCAGTGCATGTCCCAATTGTGACCACTTCTATTCAAAACTGTCACCAGAGCTTGAACAGTTCATCTTTCCAGCTCAAAATAACTCTTCTCAAAACACCATCGAGAACTCGGCCTTCTGTGCAAGCCTTCCTACACAAATGTCCAGCACTTCTCACGCTGCTCACACACCGCACACCAGACACTCCAAAATCCCAGCAGCCAGGGGTGGCTGTTGGTAAAGGGGACCTCGAGTGGCTCCGGCCGTGTTTTGGTGTACACTCTTGTTCTCAGGGGCGCGTTGCTTAGTCTACCTAGTTGGCAAACAATAGGCCGGTGTCATCACGTGTCAAACATTTGACTGCCAATGCATTTGCTTTAATCATGTTGACACATGTTGATACCGGCTTATTCCTCGCAAGATCTTGCAAAATTCCTAGCGTAAGCAACGCGCCTTAGACTATGATATTTTGTCTGCACCAGGTGGGTCGCCAGCGCTCGCGGCGAGAGCGGCTTTCAGTCTACGCCCGACTGACGGCAGTGACGGGTCTGGCCTGGACCTTCGGCCTGATGGCTGCTTTTATTCCTTTGCCTCCGCTCTGGTACGTCTTCATCGTCGCCAACGCTCTCCAGGGAACTTTCATCTTCGCCTCCTTTGCACTGACACCCCGTGTCCTCGCCCTCCTCTCCGCCCGCTTCGGCTCTCGTCGGTCCACTTCCAGTGAGGAGGGCTCCACCAGCACCCAGCTCTTCGTCTTAAGAGTCCACAACGAACCGGAGCCCTGATCCACAACATGTCCAAGGCTCAGTAGCGATTGCCTCCCTTCTCATGACGCCCGTTTGGATGGCTTGAAAGGAATGGACTGGTCGACATAAGGTAAAACAAAGCAACATATAATGTTTATCCCTCCAGGTTTACTGGAGGTCCTACAGACTTTATCCCTCCAGGTTTACTGGAGGTCCTACAGACTTTATCCCTCCAGGTTTACTGGAGGTCCTACAGACTTTATTAGTCTGTCTGTGTGTGTGTCTGTCCCGACTCCACGGCCTATATCTCAAAAACTACTGGACGGATTTCCTTGAGATTTTGCACACTGACTGGAAGTTAGGTCCCATTCAATATTATCAAATTTTCAGAATCGAGGTTTGAAAAGAAAGTGACTTTTTTCATTTTGGTGTTTCAATGAAAACGATTCAACAGACTCCATTTTGCAAAATCTGTGACGTGATCATTTGACGTCGAATAACGTGACGTCATTTGCGAGGAGATTTTTGAAGGAGGGTGAATAGAATAGAATAGAATAGAATTCTTCGGCTTGCTTAGGCGTCCAGGGCCTATCGCCGATTCTGGTAGTTCTCTGGCTGTATTTTTATTGTTCTTGGCCCGTATTCACGACGGCGATTTATCTTTTTAACACTCGATCTATCTCCTATCCCCGATTTATCTTGACTTCGGTTTAAATTCTCCTATTCATGACGGCGATTTAGCCCTAAACTCGCGTCAAAGCAGAGTGTTAAACTATTCTCCCGAAGTCGGCACGATAAATAGATAAACCGGGGTTATCGAGAGAGGCAAGATGGCAGCGATTGTGCTTAAGAAACGAATTCATGACAATCTGTTAAGGAAAAACCGAGTATTCCGAGACTGAAGGCACCCGTTAGAAGTATTTAATGATGAAGAGGTGTTCAGAAAGTTTCGATTCCATCGAAAGGAAATTTTGGCCATCATAATAATAAAATAATACAGACTATTTATAACGCACATACCTTCCCTAATAGCAAGCTCATGGCGTGTACAATGATAAAGTCTACACTCATACAAAACATTCTAACACTCACATACTATACAATTGAAATAAAAAGAACAATTAAATACAATACAATTAATTAAGTAGCAGGCAAAACACGAAACATAAAAGAGGCGCCTTCACTGCTCGTCAGGAAAGACTGACCGGAACAGGTGTGTCTTGAGGGAAGTTTTGAACTGGGACATGGAATTAGAGTGACGGACAGGGAAAGGTAGGCTATTCCATGTTACAGGGCCGATGTAGGAAAAAGCTCGCTGTCCTTGGGTTATCTTTTTGCGACGGGGGACATTTAACGTTTTGGTGTCTGCAGCTGAACGGTTATTTCTAGCGGGGGTGTAGACAGTGAGAATTTCTTTGAGTGCGTGTGGTGCAGTTTGATTGAAGAAGTTGAAACACATAATGGCTAGCTTATACTCTATCCTCTGAGCGACGAGATCCATAAAGAAATCAGAGGTTCAGCGCCAGCGGTTTTTATGTGCATATTTGTCTTTTAGGACTCTGATACTCTCTAGTGCGATTCTCGTGTGTCGATCACACAACGAGATCTGATCCTAGACGAGATGTACGTACAAAATGAAATGGGGAGGAAAAAATGTTGGGCACCACGAAGGGCCAAGGATAGTGCCATAGGCTAGACGGTGGTTTATTCTGAAACGTAGAGCGTGACCTACTTGCATATGAATGACATGACGTTTCACCCGAAATATGGGTTTTCATCGTTTTCTTTCACCTTAATACCCGATTAAATGATTATTTCCTCTAAAAATGTTTGTGTTATCACATGCAACAAATACAGCAGTCTTTGGGTCCGAGATTTCACGAAACGCTCACAGCCGGCTAATCACAAGAGTAGGCGGGGGGAAATCATCTCTTTGGGGCATTGTCTAATCACAAGATTTGGTCGTCGAAAACGTCATGTCATTCATATGCAAGTAGGTCACGCCCTACGTTTCAGGATAAACCACACCAGCCTATGACAATAGCGGTGAAAATAGTCCTCTTTGTCAATAGGGACTCGATCTGGTGGTCTCTAGAACGGGGCTTCAAAATGGAAATCAAAGTGAAGGGCCAAAAACTGGAAGCTGTGAGCAACTTCAAATACCTGGGATCTATCGTGACTGATGAAGGGTCCAAACCAGAGATACTGTCCAGGATAGCACAAACAACAGCAGCATTGGCAAAGTTGAAGCCAATATGGCGTGACAGAAATTTCACTCTCGCGTCGAAGATCAGGCTCATGCGCACGCTGGCCACCTCCGTATTCTTATATGCATGCGAGTCATGGACACTCACATCTGAACTACAGAGACGGATACAAGCCCTGGAAATGAGATGCTACCGCAAGATTCTGAACATCTCATATAAAGACCATGTCACGAATGAGGAATTCAGCAACAGGATCAGGAGAGTATTTGGACAGTACGAAGACCTGCTCTCAATCGTGAAAAGCAGAAAGCTGAAGTGGTACGGTCACGTGTCAAGAGGCAGTGGGCTGGCCAAGACCATCCTGCAAGGTACCGTACCAGGTGGGAGAAGGAGAGGCAGGCAGAGAAAGAGGTGGGAAGACAACATCAACGAGTGGACAGGCTTGACCTTTGCTGACTCACAGCGTGCCACAGAGGATAGAGATCGATGGAGGAAGATTGTCCGAAAGTCATCAGTGGTGCCTCAACAACGCATCTCAAGGTTAAGAGACTGAACTGAACTGAACTGAGAACGGTGTCGATGTCTCGACTGTGATGCAGGCCGGATCAAGTCACAGTCTTCAGAAGTCGAATGTCAAGAAATGAGCATCACATAGCTGTTGTGCTCTTCTGCTAGAATTACCCATTTTGAAATGCAAATATCGTGCTAACTGCCTATCTTTATGTTGTAAGATTTGATTGACACTCATGTGTCACGAATCATTTTCATGCGCATAACGCCAGTGTCACTCGTTCTGCCCATATATCCGAGATGGACGGACGGACGGACGGATGGACGGGTGGACGGATGGACGGGTGGACGAATGGACGGATGGACGTATGG
This sequence comes from Theodoxus fluviatilis, assembly GCA_034096865.1. Taxonomy (NCBI): domain Eukaryota; kingdom Metazoa; phylum Mollusca; class Gastropoda; order Cycloneritida; family Neritidae; genus Theodoxus; species Theodoxus fluviatilis. The sequence continues at coordinate 84,446 of JAWQFJ010004144.1, forward strand.
ATATATGGATGTATGGACGGACGGATGGATGGATGTTTACGGTCTATCAGCCTTTGTAGGCTGTGTAAGGCCGCCATATAGCACGAACATCACCAGAATAGTTCCGAGAAAAGCAAATCAAGTCACGATGTCCCTATTTATTATGGCTCATGGACGTTTCGCCCCATTTTCGGCTCATGGACGTTTCGCCCCATTTGCAAGTTCGCCCCAACCACTTCGCCCCACATTCTTGCCGGTTCGCCCCACTATCCAAACCCTAACCCTAACCCTAACCAAAGATTATAGGTTACACCTATAATCTGTGCCCTAACCCTAACCCTAGAATGTGGGGCGAAGTGGTTTGGGGCGAAACGTCCATGAGCCGAAAATGGGGCGAAACGTCCAGCACCCTTTATTATGCCTCTTTCGAATCGTGTAGGAGACGCGGTGGGTCTATTCTGACCCCCAGACCACAGGGGGCTCCCATCCGAGGCATCCATCCATCCTGAAACTTCCACTACCGGCCATCATGGGGGACGGTGTGCAAAGCGCAGTGAAGCCAGTTATCGTACGCAATGTACAACCCTGATTTTGATCAAAATGTTAACTAAAGAGGTTATAGCCTACCTTGACTCATAAGAGCTAGAATAAAGCTTTCAAACAAACAAAATAGCTAACAGATAAAGAAACGAACGAAAGAACGAAGAAACAAAGGACAGGTAGGTAAATGAAGGACAGTCAGAATCCTGAAGACTAAACAAAAATGATCCCAAAGATCACTGGGGGTGTAGAATTACTGGTCTAGTAAGATCACTGGGGGTGTAGAATTACTGGTCTAGTAAGATCACTGGGGGAGTAGAATTACTGGTCTAGTAAGATCACTGGGGGTGTAGAATTACTGGTCTAGTAAGATCACTGGGGGTGTAGAATTGCTGGTCTAGTAAGAGAACAAACGTTTCGCGCGTAGCCCTTCTTCAGACTACAATTAAAAGCGGGAAATGTTGCACACCTTCCATATCCTACACAAAATGGTACTTTTAGTAGCTACAAATCACAAACTCGATCACTTGATCAATCCATTCACCGCTGAGAAGTCAATATTTAGCGTGAACTTTTGCTGTTTTGTCCAACCAAAGACATACAGTGATGCTGTGTCTTCGTTCCAACAATGAAACAGACAACAAAGTAACGGTTTTTGAAGTGGAATATGTAGGATGTGACAGATGCACCAGATTGGAGCACGGATGTTGTATTCTGTATGGTTTTCTGTCCATTGATGTTTAATTCGAATAACAATCAGTGCAGCAAAAAATGGCAAGGAATAGTTCATTATATTCATGTTTATAAATTACAAGGGCAAAGAGATGCAGGGGGGTAGGGGGGGGGGGGGGGGTTGGGGGGAGAGGGGGAAGGGGGGAGGGGGTGGAAGGGGGGGCAGGGTGGAGATTAAGAATTTCAGATGTGGACTTATTTTCACAGTTTTTAATAGGAATTGAATGGTTTCAAGATGGATAAAGAATATTGGGCTTGAGGTAAGGGAAAAGATGTTAAAGTTGTAATGTGGATGATATGACTAGTTCTAGAAGTAAATGGTGCACTACAATAAAACGATACTACAATAGATGCTTCCATGCTCATCTTATCTGACAATTTGAATGTTTGAGACATCAACACAAAACATCAGTGAAATGCATCGGTGTAAATATTGGTTTCCTGTCTTCATGTGCACTAGCAACACATTGTCCTCAGCTAGTAGCAATTTCATTTCACTATGGTTAGGTGGTCACCTCACCTTGAAATTTGTATTGACATGTAACTGTCATTCGAATCAATAAAATCTTATGCTCCCAAGTTGTCAAAGCTGATTGATTACTTTATTAGCACCATGGTTCATTTCATGTCACATGCAGGAGTCTTACACACCCCACTCCCCCCCCCCCCCCCCCCCAAATCCATCGAGAGAGTCGTCGGCTACATTTCCTGCTCAACTGTCGCATGTCGTAGCAGCCATTAAGAGGTAAGTAAGCGGGCCACTGTCCATCTCCAAATCAAGGCGCTGGTAGCGCTGTGGCAGGTCAGATGGCTCGGTGACGTTGTCTGGGCCGCGTTGCACAGACGCCATGCAGGTCCTGCGAGGCACAGGCCGATGTCAACATGTGTAAAGAATCGCACACCTCCCTCATCAGCTGGAATGCTGCGGTCTTTGTGTTTCCGGAGCCTGCTCCAGTAGCATCCGCTTTCACCATGTTGACACCGGCCTATTTCTCGCTTTCCTCACGTGTATGCAACGTCCCCCAGGACACCTGTGCCACGAGGATGGATGAATGGTGATTTACGGCCGATCAGCCTTTGTATGCTATACAAGGCCATTTAGCACAAAAATCACTAGAACAGTTTAGAATGAACGCAAATCAAGTCACGGTGTCCCTAGCTAGTTATTCGCCTCTTCCGAATCGCGAAGGGAAACGCCGTGGGTCGATTCTTACCCCGAACCCTAGGTGGATTGTGCCACGAGGAAACAAGCGTTGCCAA